>JAJMFR010000029.1:0-82921 GCA_030574835.1 Yamadazyma cerambycidarum | reverse complement strand
CTGGTAAACCATGGGTCTCATTACCAAAGGGTAAAGGTATTAAATTATCTATCTCTGAAGAAAGAGACAGAAGAAGAGCTCAACAAGGTTTATAATTCTGTAATTTACAATAATATATATACTATATTGATAAAGTTGCTTGGGTCAGAGTCTCTATGAGTTCAGTGACGGTCTCTGTACTTCTGAACAGTCGATTTGGAGATAGCAGAGACGATTGATACACGATGTTCTATATTAAGCCATTCTCATAAATTAATAAACTAAGAAATAAACACAAGACACTAACCCTAACCGTATTGAATCATAGTACCACACTTACATAAGGTGATACTAAGTTCATTTATTAACCTCTACCTTATACCCACACTCTAAACAACTATAAGCTTCTTCTCCATCATCAAACTTATGTAATCCTTTGTTTAACATTAAAGACCATTCACCTTTAGCAGGGATTTTCTTACAGTCAGAATTCAAACATCTGGCTGATGTCTTTTTATACCTTAAACCACAGGAGTTACATAATTGTCCAGCAGTGGCCGACCATGAAGGTCTCCAGCATGGACTTTGGTCTGATCCACAAGAAATGCAAACTCTTGGGGTATGACTTTTAGGTGATTTTTGAATGTTATCACCTTTAGATTTTGATGCATGCTTTGATGATGGTGGAGTTAATGGAATGAATTTAGTATGTTTTTTAGGTGGGGTAACTGGTTGTTCGGCAGTATAAGTTGTATAATTGGAAGGATAAGAATAAACATTAGTAGAAGGTGATGTTATATAAGTTGGATAAGGTTGGTAAGCAGCATAATATTGTTGATAAGGTTGTTGTTGTTGATATGCAGCATTAATTTGTTGGTTTTGACTTTGTTGCTGCTGCTGCTGCTGTTGTTGTAATTGATATGGATAAAGAGGAGGAAATTTATTACTAGGAGCACTAAAGCTCTTTGGTGAAGTTAATGCATTACCAGCAGAAGTTGCAATTGGTGAAGAATTGACAGGTACAATTGAAGGCATAACTGGTGCTGAATGAATGGTAGGAGTTTTATCATTGGATAAATCAACTAATGAATGTGCTAACTCTAAATATTCTGGATATTTGGCTACATCATTTAAGTAGGTTTTAGTTAAGTAAGTATAATTGGATTCATAAGGGAAATTGATTTTTCTTTCGGACTCTATTTTAATTGGTGGTAATACTGGTTTTATTTTAGAATCAAATACTGGTCTAGGTTCAGATTTTTCTTCTTTTGGTAAAGGCGTTTTGGTAGTTTTATTAACAATATCCAATAAACCAAATCTCCAATTTTCATCATTAGGCTTATAAGTATCAAAGTATTCTAATGAAGTAGTTGGAGTGAGATTCTTCATATCATTAGTTAAGACCGTAGATATACTTGGAAGAGTAATATCTGATTTAGTAGTTTGACCAGTACTAAATTTATTATTATTAGCTGATGTGGATTCAACTTCTTTAGTGGTATCTTTAGTGATAGGAGCCGATGTAGCTTTAATAGGAGATAACGACCTTGATCTAAATGATGGAGATTTCGAAGTAAAGTTAGATTTCGCAGCCAAAATACTTGGACTTGGCAATTGATCGGAATTATCTGGAGATGGACTGCTTTGAGGTGGAGCAGTTCTGGAACGTTTTAATTCGGAATTTTCATCATTATCATGAATACCTGTCATATCACTATGAGTTCTTTTCCTTTCTCTGAATCTAGTAGATTCACTATTAATTTGATTTTTAAATTGACTAATAAGTTCATTGAAAGATCTAGACCTGGCATGGGACGACGAATCAAAAGCTTTCAAATGAGGATGGTTATTATCGTTAAACATAGTAGCAGTTCCTACACTCATAATTTACTTTTATATGGAATTGGATTTATAACAAATTTTGAAAAATATATGATGAACCAGCAGACAAATTTTTAGTAGTTGGTTGGAATTGATTTAAACGATTGACTTGATGAATCTATGCTGAAATTAAAGTAAGCTAATTAAACGAACGACTTACGTTGAAACTATGTTATTAAAAAAGAATGACAATTGTCTTAAAGACTGTGTAGGTGTACTATGTGAGACAAAAAAAGAAGGAAATGCAAATTATGAGAATCACCAAGCTTTATATAAAATCAGCCAGAATCAAAGGGAATTTCAGAATCAAGTTCGATCCAGCAATCTTTTCCTTATTTAGTAAACTGATTCCAGCAGTTCCTAATTTGATCAGTCCCTGTGGTTTTTTTAGGACCAGCCTTATCTGATTTTCGCACCTCAAAAACGTAAAATGGCTGGCTGCAATTAAGTTCTGGAAATAAGAACCAGCTTTATTTCTTAAACTTTATCCCGGTTATTTAATCAGGCACAATTTCCTTTTTGTAAACTTGTCCTTATCAATGAGAACACAATTACGTAGTTAGAATGAATGATGTAAAATTATAATTCTTGTGGATACGTATTTTCTCGATTCTGATCTCAGAACTTTAAAAAGGGGATTTCTCAAATGTGGCCATTTTCTTACCGCACTTGTCCAATTACTTAACCGTTTTTGTCGAATGGGTCTCACTTTTAGTCGTTTCGGGTAAATACCGAGATTTGTATACTTTTGATGGAAAGACCCATAATAACTCAATAGTAAATGCACCAGAATTGGCTATCTGCATTAAGTTGTGTAGCACATGGCTCGTATTATCGATGTTAAGCTTCTTGTAAGTGGATGATACACGACTATTAAGACCACGACTATGAATGTGATACATCACACGTTAATAGAATTATCGTAGGATGTGACTTGTACCAACAAAATCTTATATTGAAAACAAATCACTCTGAAATGTTTGTCATCCTAATACTTTCACTGTACAACCTATTCTCAAGGAGCCAAGGAACTTTTGGCATAATAGTGCATTACTTAGCATTGAAGTTTCCTAATTGAAATGTGATCTATACATTTCTCATCTTATTATATTCTACTACTAATGACACGAATCCCCATTTAACGACCAAGCAGCAAGTGGTGGAGTTCATACTTGGCTATGTTTCATCTGAGCAAGGTTAGGAATACTTGGGTTACAGAACCATCTTTCTCGTGACTCTTAACTCATAATAAATTGATCGACTTATTGATATCAGAAGGGAAAGATAATTCTCATTACTCAGAAATAGAAATCCAAGAGGCGTGCACGCTTTCCTATCTACACCGTTTCCAGGAAGATAACTAAGTTTTAAAAATAGAGAAAGGAGAGCCTTACTGCTAGGGTAGTATATTTATATGTAAACAAATCAGAACAAAACTACTCAATACTTGTCATTTCTTGACCCCTTTTCAGGATCCATCATATCGTTTCTTCCTCTGGAGGCATTCATCTCCAGATCTTCAGAAAACTCAGACTCTTTTTTATTTCTGCCTCTACTATTGTCTTGATCCATTTGACCTGTTTGGTTCATACCTTTGTTCATTTTCGGTCTTTTTATTTGCTGGTTGCTCATTTGATCTATTCCACCCATTTCTGTACTACCCGAACCTTGCATTTCATTGATATCATTCATTTGGTTCATATTATTCATTGGTTTTGATTTTGGTTTTCTATCGCTATTCATTTTTAGTAGATGGAAAGAGTCCCTTTGGTCTATTTATACTATTTCGTAGAGTCTAGATTCAGGGATTGCATGATGTGACTTATGGGTGTTTAATTTCATGCCGGGGGAGGAGGATCGGAGAATATGTACTGTAAAGTAGAAATATTTCTTTATCTGTGAAAATAGCAAATCATTGAATACAGGAATAATTAAAACTTTAAAAAGTCGTACACTAACACAAACACAAATGAAGTTGTCTAGAATCATATACACCATTTTAGCTACATCTCCACTTGGGCCCGACTTCAAACCTCCAGCTTGACAGACGTAACCATGGACCTCATTCGTATAGTACTACAATATACAGGACTTGACTCTAACATGTTGAGGCTAACAAATTGCGAGCAGAGAAGTGCGACTATAAGATATGCTGCTTAGTACATACTTAGCTACACTTGGTCCAATAGGAACGGTGATCTTTTATCAACTTTACCAAGCCAAAGGAGCAGAAATAGATTCTACAATTTATGAATTGAAACAAAAGATCGAATCATTAACTGATGAACTTAATGAGAAAACTGTTGAATTAAATAAGTTATATGAATCAACTGATTTGATACATCAAGATGAAGAGAAAACTCGTAGTGCAGAGTTAAAGGTTCTTGAAGATGAATTAAACACTTTAAAAAATGAGCATGAACAACTAACCACAAAAGCAAATGAATTAGAAAAGATAAATCAAGACACTGAAGAGAGTATTAATGAATATAAACAGCAAATCCAACAGTTGGAACTTAAAAATCAAAACACTGAAAAAGAAAAACAAAACCTTGAATTGGACTATAACTTCAAACTCAACCTTAAGATTGAAGAGTTGATTACGTCAAGAGATATGAAAATTCATGAGTTAACTCAGACCTTAGAAGATTTCAAGTCTGATAAAGCAGAGAACCTAAGTCTAAGCAAAGAGTTGATCGAAAAGACAGAAAGTGAGATTCAAAAGTATCAAGATGAATTATTGCAATTGAAATCAGATTTGGATAAAAAGACCAAAGAAAATGACATCTTGAATGATAAATTGTCAGGCTTCATTCAAGAAACTGAAGAGTTAAGGGCCAAAAATGAACAATTGAAAGAATACGAAAGATTAATCAAAAGCTTAGATGATCTCAAACAATTATTGGAAGTTGAAACTGTCGAGGAACTAGAAGGAAAGTTCCATACATTAAAGCTGGGTGAACAAGAACAAGTCGAGAAAGTGACAGAATTATCTAAGACCGTTGATGATCAAAAGAACGAGTTAGAAGAATTGAAAGAAGCCAATAGTGGATATTTAGATAAATATGGTAAATTAGAGAAGGATGTAGAACAAACAAAGGAAGAGTATACCAAGTTAGTTGAGAGGTATACGGCCAACAATAGAGATTTCAAGTTGTATGATGTGGTTAGGTTTAAGATCACTCAATTGTATAACGATATTAAGGAAATCATTCCAGAAATTGAAGAAGTTGAGGTAGACGATGAAGAGTTTGAAGTTGAAGAAGAGGTTGAAGTTGATAAGATTGAAGAAGGCGAAGATGAAGATGAGATAAAGCGAGTGGATGGTGGGGTAGATGAGCTGGAACAAGAGGAGGAAGAGAAACCCGACCAAGACAAGGAAGAAGAGGACAAAGAAGATAAAGAGGACAAGGATGAAGAGGAACAAGAGGACAACGAGGAACAAGAAAAAGAAAAACCTAAACCTAAAACACAAATATTGATCTTAAAAAGTAATGAAGAAACTAAAAGATTATTAAAAGTATTCAAAGTTATACAACAAAAGTTAGAGTCATTTAAAGAAACCATAGAGTCAAAAAATACTGAAATATCAGAGTTGAATGATAAAATTTCCCAATCTAATAAAGACACAAGTTCAATAAAAGAAGAGAAATCTGAGGTACAAAAGGAATTGGATAATACTAAGGAAGAATTAACAACCCAAATCAAATCATACAAGACAATCGAAGAAGAATTGAGTAAGAACAAAACCACAACTGAGGAATTAAGTCAACAAGCCCAAACCATGAAGGCCGAGAACGAGGAATTATCTAAAGCTAACAAAGAGCTTCTGGATAAGAATCATAACCTTGAAGAAGCAAGAGATATAATTGACGAAAAGTTGATCCAAGATAAGAAGGTAGAAGAAGGCTTACGCAAACAGATTGAAGATTTGAATAGAACAATTGGTGAGTTGAACGATGAAGTAAATGACTCGAACAAAAAGAATAAGCAATTGGAATCTGATTTGAGCAATAGTAACCAACAATTAAAACAAGCTCAAAAGACGATTCAATTGATGAAAAATTTGATTAGTGGTAAAGATGAGAATATAGATAATGATGGTAAGGAAACCAGTGAAGTATTAGATGCCTTAGATAAGCAAGCCCCATCTTTAACTGCATAGTGTTTAAATAGAGTACATAAATCATTTATATTGAATCTAATCGATCTAACTAATCTTTCATTTCGCCTTCGGCTTTGTGTTCAACATCATTTGCAGCCATTCCACCAGCAACACCACTGGCAATATGTCCAACGTTACCTAAATGTAACTTATCAGCAACTTTATTACCACCAATTGATCCTGCAACACCAACTGCGATATCTTTAGCCATATTTCCTTTATCTGACATGATTAATATTTAAACTTTGTTCAGCCTTGATTGAAGATATTTCGAACTATTTATACTATTTTGATTTGTAGTGTCATTACCTAAACATTAGAGTTTAATGACACTATCTGATTATGAAATTTCCTGATAGATTGCTATCAGTGAGGCATGTGGATTTTAGCGTGTGACATAAGTCAGATGACCAAAACCACATGATACACTGGCCATGACAATGCGAAAACTTTTCTAACACTAGAACAACTTACACAAATGAATCAAGATCCAAGTATGTATATAGATTTTATATAACAAATAATCGGTGTTATCATGTGATCTGTATCTTAAATATTTGAAAATGGTCTCTACTAACTATAAGCACAAAACATTGAAGCATTTTTAAAGACATTATTATCATCATTGGATTTAACTAATGAATCTTATAATAACGTAGAAGCATATGCTACTCAATTAGGGAACCCTTTAAAACCTAATAGTGGAATTATAATAAATGGTGAACCGGTTTCATCCAAATTAGACTTTCAAAAAAAGTGGTTAATGACTCCTTTAACATTTCATCAATTAAATAATTTTGATTGTCATTTAATACCGGGAACTGGATCTTATATTATCAACATAACTGGAAAGGTAAAATTCGATGAGAGTGGTAGAAATAGATTAGGAGAAGGTGCTGAATTAGTCAATACAAATCCTATAAATAAAAGAGCAGCATGGAGTTCATGGTTTGGATTCTATTTAAATTTGGTAATAGACCAACCAGGGTCAAGTCCTGAGGTTATAAACAACTTCAATTATCGTATAACGTATAAACCACATGATAGTATCATTAGTATTTAATATACCTAAGAGAATGGATACTCAAGAGAAATATCATGTCCTGTATAGATAATAAATGTAGCATAATGAAAAATAATCTAAATCTACTAAATATCATTATTTCTTATATAATCACTTATCAAATCACTAAGGTAAGTTCTTGAATAGAATTGGACTTGTTCTGAGTAATCTTTACCAGAAATTTCACTGAGTGCCTTAATGATGTTGGAAGTTAAGAAATTGTAAAATACCAAATCGACATTGTGGTCGTTGGTATTGGTGAATTGTTTGGATTCAACAATGTTAGGTACAGGGAAGTTAATGGTTGGATAATGAATAGTATCATCACCATTATTACCAAAATCGTCGTAAGTGACATATCCTTTTGAAAGCTTCTTGATTGGATATTGAGGGTCCATAGACTCAAAGGTTGTAGCTAAAGAAGAAACCTTAGGATCTAATTTCATGGAAAATTGATGTGGTGGTAACAAAGTTATATACCTACCATCATTCAACTTCTTAGCAACTTGTGATGCTAGATGCTTAGGCAATACAAGTCTTGCCCAATCGTTTCTAAATGGTGATATAGTATATTGAGTATCAATTGTATAGTTTCCTTTATAAAGATCATACCTTATGGATCCAGTATTTATAAGAATAATTCTCTCGGAATTTGATGTTTCAGGGTACTCTAAACTCGGTAAGATCCTTTCTGATAATAACTTGAAAATACTATGTTTATGTTCAATAGGAACATAATCCATATAATAGTTACTCTTTACATATCCTATGTATTGACTTAATTGTAACTCATCTCTAGTCTGTTGTATTAACTCTTTGACCTGATCACCTTGCTTGGTTTCAAAACCATTGTACTTAGTGTGGTGTTTGAAAGAGTTCAAGTTGAAGTCGATGTAGGATCTACTAAAGATCGACTTAACATCATCTGATTGTGATTTTGGGTTTGTGGCATTAATGCTTAACCATCCAACAGTTTCACAGAATCTTCCACTTTGTAAAGCTGTCAGTTTATTATCATATATGGTGAAATCTCTTATATGACTATGACCTCCAAAATATTGAATAATTATGTTAGGGTAACGTTGTCTTAAGAACTTATGCAAAACATTCAATTCAGGCCATGCATGGGTTATAGGCACATGACCAATTATAACCACATAATCCACTTCAGATTCAGGATACTGTGAAACAATATCACTAAACCATTCTGTCTTTATAACCTCTTCAATGGGAGTTACTTTTGTGTTCTTATTATTTCTATTGAAATCAAACAAAAATCCAAACGATAAGATCCTGTACCCTTTTACAGGAGTAGTGAAGTATCTGTACTTATTACCAAAGTCTACCCATTTATTATCAACTAAAATATCAACATTGGTGTTAACATACCTTTCACCATAATGAGCTACGATATATTCATATTCTAATTGACTATTAGACCATTCATATAATTCATGGTTTCCTATGGTCAACAAATCATATCCTTGTTTAGCAAATATTGGTAAGGACTTATTCCCGTTAGGTATGGTTATATCGCTTAATCCATTACCATCATGTCTATCCCCCGTATCAACCAACAAAAGGTCTTGTCCTTGGGCATGTGCTTTCTCTTTAAGGTTACTTGTGAATGATATAAAGTCTCCCCAATTGGCATTGTACAGTTTTTGATTGAAATGGCCCGAGTACCATCCATGAGTATCAGTGGTATGGACAAAGTTAAGATCTCCCCAAGTTAAATCTCGTATATTATCATGGTTTTGGCTATTGAGTGTATTGATAAGGTAAGGTAACTGAATGAAACTTTTTAGCCAAAGCATTGTGTGTGAAATTTATTGAATTTTCCACAGTTACCTTTATCAGTCTTATCACGAGAACTTATCACCAGCACTATCGCGGATTTAGTACCTTGCCAGTCATGGAAGTAATTTATGACATTTAATACTAAGGGTGGGAATGTTTCGAACCCAAGATTTTACGAAGTGTTAAAACAAACATAAAAATTATATAAAATTGGATTGGGTAGTCCATAATATCAAATCTAGATCTAAAACACCAGTTAATACAAAATCCATTGTAATATCCGAAAAAGGCAATTTTCTCTTAAATCTGAAACTTGGTAAATCTTCCACATCAACTCATGAAGATCTTTAATACTCCAAAATACTTTGAAAATCCATTGTAAGTCCCTAATTAGGTAATTTTCACCTTCATCCTGAAACATTGGATTCTCCTATTTCTTACACCAAATACAAAACCAACCAACCTGAAAAACTATATAAACAGCTTCAATTCCCTTCAAATCAACATCAACAACAAACATTAACAATGGCTGCTCAATCAAACACCAAGACTACTAAAAACAACACTAAAAACACCGAATCAAAAGATAATTACAATGTTAACTTCGGTAGAGGTGCATCAGGTGCATTATGTACCATCGTTTAAGTTACTTATTTTATATAGGTTTTCTAAATAGTTTGTTTTCAATATAAGGGCCCTAAAGCTTTTAAGTATCTCTGAATGCTTCGTATCTAATAGTAGAGTCCCTCCTATAGTCCTCGTATTTTGCAACCATGGCCTCATGAAATCGAGTTCCACACGACTTAGAACTCTCAGGAATAAATGAGAACATCACCAATTTAAGAGGCAACTAAATTCTCAATTGATAAGTTATCGTCATAAACTCAATTAACTGAAAATGTCGGAGAGTTTGAACCTTACAGTAAAGTCATCAGGGGATGCTAAGTATGAAGTAACAATCTCACCTTCTAATTCTATATTAGAATTAAAACAAGAGATTGCCACCAAATCAGATATTCCAGCTGATAGTCAAAGATTGATCTATTCTGGTAAAGTTTTAAAAGATTCTGAAACCGTTGAAAGTTACAAGATTCAATCAGGACACACTATTCATTTAGTGAAGAGTGCAGCTAAGACTTCAGCACCAGCAGCTTCTACCCCTGATACTACCAATACCTCAACCCCAGCTACAAACACAACTAATAGTGGAGTACCTTCCAATATTTCTGCAGGTCAAGGAGCTTTCAATCCATTAGCAGATTTAACAGGAGCTCGTTATGCTGGATATACTCAATTGCCATCAGCATCAATGTTTGGACCAGATGGTGGTATGAACCAAGGGGCTCCAGATCCAGAACAATTATCACAAATGATGTCAAATCCAATGTTTCAAGAAAGTATGAATTCTTTATTATCCAACCCACAAATGCTTGATTATTTGATTGAACAAAACCCCCAATTAAGAGCTATGGGTCCACAAGCCAGACAAATGTTACAAAGTCCATTCTTTAGACAAATGTTAACTAATCCAGAAATGATGAGATCTGCTATGGATATGGGTAGAAATTTTGGAGGTGCCAATCCATTCGGTGGAGAAGGTGCTAATGCTTTCCCTGCCCCAGGTGCCAATCCAACTGTTGGATCAAATGAAGATACCACTGCTTCAGCCAATGCTTCAAATGCTACAAATCCTCCACCTAATCCATTCGCTTCAATGTTTGGTGGAAATGGCCAAATAGATCCATTCTCGTTATTCGGAGGTGCAGGGGCAGGTGGCCAAGCTCCAGTTGAAACCGATAATAGACCACCTGAAGAAAGATACGCTAATCAATTAAGTCAATTAAATGATATGGGATTCTTCGATTTCGATAGAAATGTAGCTGCGTTAAGAAGAAGTGGTGGTAATGTACAGGGAGCCGTTGAATATCTTTTGTCCGAGTAAGTGAGTAGATGATTATATATTAGTTAATAGTGAACTGTAGGCTCTGGTGGGTATGTTACTCATGAGACTCTTAAACCTCTCAGTGCTGGGCCAAGTGCTAGGTCTCAGTATTAAGTCTCAGTGTTAGTCCTCTAGGTCTAATGAGGTCGCGATGTTTTTCTCAACGTCTATGGTAGAAGATACAACCAAACCCACAGTGGGAGATAAAGACGACACGAGTATGGATGAATCCATAGGATCCACAAATGGAACATCTGCCACCAATTCGTTTCAACGTAGAGTGAATCAAGAAACCCTTGCCTTGATTAATCAACCAATATCCAAATATGAAACAACACCAGTAGACTTTGAACTATTGAAGATAATAGCCATAATACTAAAAGGTCAAGGATATAATGTCACTAAGGAGTTTCTTGATACTTTAGTAGAGATAACATTGATATATTTCCATAAATTATCCGAAAGTTTGAAGACTTTTACTGAGTTACAAAGAAGAACCATACCCACAGTCAATGACTTGAAGTATAGCTTTCAAATCCAGAAATTGAATTATAATTATCTATATTTGCAATACGTAAGGAACCAGAAGATATATGAGAAGTATCAGCCAACAGTGAATCGAATACAAAAGGAAAGTGTCGATACCATCACCAAATTGAATCAAATCAGTTATGATGACAATAGTGAAGTGTTCTTTGATACTCAAATATATGAAATAACCGATATAGTACCTAGAGAAACCAAGAAACCCGGATATGTACCTAAATATTTACCGGAATTTCCACCAGATTATACTTATCAAAACACTGCCAGATATATAGAGCCTTTAACAGATATGGAAAAATTAAGGCTCCGGTTAGTTGAAGAATCAAGATTAACTGAAAAGTCACTTTATGATATAATTGAAGATGACGAGTCTAAATGGAAGAAGGATTTAGCTTTACCAATAGAATCAGAGATCAGCGAAGAGCCTTTAAGTGATACACCCAGTCCAAGGTTTGAAGAGTACAAACCACCTGAATTACCAGAATACGCTGAAGATGAAGATGAAGAGAGTCCAAAACATAAACAGATAGATAAGAAATTTGACTTTGTTGAATATTCGAGGAAAAGGATAGAAATCAGAAGAAGACACGAACAGGAGATAGAAGACAGAAAGAATAAGAGACAGAACAATATCTTTATGAAGGCAGAGAAATACTTTTCACCTTATGGACAATTGGAAGTCACAACCGAAGTTAAGCAAGAGTTCGAAGATGTTTTGAAGCAAGAACTTAGTAAGGTTATACAAGCGGTTCAAATCGGAGAACAAAGACAAAAAGATGAGATTGAAAAGGTATTAGAAGAAAAGGCTAGAAGATTGAAAGAACAAGAAAAGGAGAGAGAAACCATTCAATTTGGATTTGAGTTTAATGATAATAATCATTTTGGTAGTGACAGTGATAGTGATGAAATTGATGAGAATGAAGTGATATTTGCAACTGATGGGCCAAGCAATGGACCAAGTAATGAACCAAGTAATGGGCCGAGTAAAGTTCCTAGTACTGAACCAAGTAAAATCCCTAGTACTGAGCCTAATGGTATAAATGGTGAAACATTTTCCACAGAAGGACTGGTTCAACCAGAAACCGATACTTCCTTTGGCAATATCCAAACACATTCAGATCCTCAACAACCCAATGGTACTACGACCACAAACGAATTTGACAATCATATTGACCCAATACTCGATCAAAGTGATATGTCAGACATAGAAGCTGAATTAGAAGATGTTATGCATGTTCATGATTAATGATATACGTATATTAGATCAACCTCTAACTCTGTGGTCTAATCTTATGGACTTTAGCCCATGGTGCGTGGTTCTCTATGGTGGTACGTTCGTTGCTAAATGGTCCAGCAGCCAGCGCGCTCATCCCAGAAATACAAACACGGAAAACCTGACTAGTGAATACACCACCGATGTCAGAGGCACCAATGTCAGAGGCGGTTTCAATAACGTTACCCCAATCAGTACCATTTCCGGTGACTATAACATCGATATTATGTAAGCCTGGAGAAAGTGTCGAAAAACATCAGACCCTATTCAAATATAAATATTGGGATTATCAAAGCGACCCCAATTCTAAAGAAGAAGTCCCTCCCAAAATCAGAGTAGAAATGATTGGAACTTACGAAAGTCCCGTTGAAGGCAAAATTGAAAGTATCCTGGTCAAATATAATGAAGAAGTTGGACATGATGGCGTTATCTTATGTACAATTGAAGAACCATGTGCTCATGCTGTTCAATATGGAGGATTATGTGCATTATGTGGTAAAGCAATTGAAGATGAAAAAGATTATACTGGTTATAATTATGAAGATAGAGCAACCATTTCAATGTCACATGAAAACACTGGGTTAAAAATCAGTTATGAGGAAGCCACTAAGATTGAGCAGAATACTACTGAACGACTTATGAAAGAAAGGAAATTGATATTGGTGGTAGATTTAGATCAAACTGTTATACAAGCGACTGTAGATCCTACCATAAGCGAATGGCAAAAAGACCCAACTAATCCAAATTATAAAGCAGCTCAAGAAGTTAAATCTTTTTACCTTGAAGAAGAACCGATTATTCCAGAAGCTCAAAAGAATGGAGTCAAACCACCATCTTTAATATGTTGGTATTATGTCAAATTAAGACCAGGATTAAAGGAATTTTTAGAAGAAATGTCTAACATATATGAGATGCATATTTATACTATGGCTACTAGAAATTATGCCTTAGCTATTGCTAAACTAATTGATCCTCAAGGAAAGTATTTTGGTGATAGGATCTTAAGTAGAGATGAAAGTGGATCATTAACTCATAAGAATTTGAAACGATTATTTCCTGTTGACCAATCAATGGTTGCAATCATTGATGATAGAGGTGATGTTTGGCAATGGGAAAGCAATTTAGTTAAAGTTATACCATATGATTTTTTCGTTGGTATCGGAGATATCAATTCTAGTTTTCTACCTAAAAAGTCAGGGCAATTAACCGGGCCTAGTAAGAAGAGAAAGTCCTTAGCTAAGCTTGAAGAATACGAAAACAACATAGAAGAGGTTAAAGAAGACAAACCACAAGATGAGAGTATTGAAATGGAACAAGATCCAAGAGGAGAACCATTACAACAAGAGGATAAAGAAAATCTAGTTGATGATAAAGATGAGAAAGTATCACCAGTGGATAGGATGCTAGAAATTGGAGGAGGTGAAGATAATAAAAGTTTATTATTAGAACAATCAAGAACAAGATCATTATCAATTGAACAACAATTACATGATAGACCTTTGGCTAAGTTACAACATGATTTAGAAAAGATCAATCATCAACATGATGAATCCGATAGTGAAGAATCAGTTAAAGAAGACCTAATAAAGACAAGTGATGATAATTTGTTATATGATGATGACACTGAATTATATACATTGAAAGCTGCATTGAATAATATTCATAAAGAGTATTATAGGATATTTGATGACCGAACCAAAATCAAACCAGATTTGACAAGGATTATACCATATTTGAAGAGCAGATGTTTGCAAGGAACTGTTATATTATTTTCAGGGATTTTACCTATAAATATACCATTTGAGAACCTTGATTTGGTGATACTATGTAAGCAATTTGGAGCCAAAGTAGTTAATGAAGTTGTTGAAGGTGTAACTCATGTGATTTGTAAAGAGCCAATTGAGGGAAGAGGATTAACACTTAAGGTCAAGATTGCTAAGAGACTTTTACCAAATGTCAAAATTGTTAATTCTGATTGGTTATTCACAAGTTTAAGTAATTGGAAGAAGATTAGTGAAGAAGATTATTTAATTGAAACATCAGAAAAGAATTGGCGTATAGATGATAGAGAAGTTAATAATTATAAGAGGAATTTAAATGACCAAATGAAGTTACAACGTAATAGGGAAATTTCAAGACCAAGGTTTGATTCAATAACGTCCATAGAAGAATACGATTTAGATAATGCCAATCAGGAAGTAGATGATTTCCTAGCTGATTTAAGTGGAGACGATGATGGAGATGATGATGATGAGGAAGAAGAAGACGAAGAGGAGGAAGAGATAGTCACTTCAAAAGTAGATTCATTTATTAAGGATGCTTATAAATCCAAATCTAAAAAGAGAACTTATGAGTATGATGATGAAGCTGAAGAGGAGGAAGAACAAAGTACTAAGAAGCTCAAAAGACAATCACAGAAGATTCTGCCATTAGAAGAAGTAAAAGAAGAAGATAACGGAGACAGTGGAGACAATGGAGACAATGGTATAGGAGATGAAGATTTAAATGAATTAGAACAAGAATTATTAGATGGGTTTGATGAGTTAGAGTAATAGGTAAGGACCTAGTTGTAGTTGTAATGTAACCTAGTTGTATTTGTATATGGTATTGTATATGGTATTGGGGGTATAATTCGTGTAGATATGTAAAAATACTAATATCAAAATCATAGGATTTCTAATATGCACACCTCTTATTCATGTCATTCATTTCACCAGTGTACACCATGACACCCATACTTAACAACAAATTCACAGTGAGGCTTATACTTTGGCTTTTGGTTTTGATCCTAAATATAACTTTTGGTGCGCGCACTACTGGCCCCAAAATTCACCAGCCATCCTCTCCTAATCAGTTAGTAAACCAGCAATAAAGTATAAATTAACATTGTTAAAGATCGGAATTTAATCGTCAAATTAATTAAATTACTCGATTCATAATAATTGATCTGATCCACGTTATTTATTAAAGTATATAAACCAGCAGTATCCCCTAAAAACAGAATTTTCAAAAATCATTGCCCCTCTTAAAAGGTACATAGATAGTGAGATCAAGAAAAAGGTAAGTCCAGTATAGAGGCATTGGCAATCAAAGTAGACTGGCATAAACATTTTTTAAGAGATTAGCATTTATAAAGAGATTCAGTTACACGTATTAAGTTACACATATTCAGTTACATTCAGTTACAGGTTACAAACACATCGTAAAATAGGTTTGTTTACATAAAGGGTTACTAACATTATCAATATGTTCAAATTCTTTAGATTCGTACTAATAGTCTTATCATTGGCGGCAGCAGTATTGACGATTTTCGGTATTACTGGATCATATGATAATAAGAGTTATTTGACTAAGACATATTTATTAAATGTTCATTTAACAGATTTGAAATTTTCAGCATTATTAGATGCTAGTGGGTTCAATAAGAAAGCAGCCACAAAAACCACAAGAGACGATTTAGCATCTCAAATTATAAGTGCCACCGGTGCCACTTCATTGGTTAATGAATTAGGTAATAGTGTGGAATCAGCAGTTTCTGATATTTCATCAGTCATTAGTCAAATTGAAGCTTTAGACTATAGTGATTTAGGATTAGCTGATGTCTATCAAATCAGCTATTGGGGTTATTGTAAAGGTCTGGTTTCAGGAGAAGCCAAAACCCAAAATTTAGGGTCAGTGGGTAAAGATTTCGATAATAGTAACATCAACATTACTTGGTGTTCTAAACCAAAAGCTGGTTACAAAATTGATCCGTTAACCATCTTCAAACAGGAATTGAACAGTACTTTACAAGATGCGATTTCTGGTACTAGTGATATATCATCCGCTATTCAAACTGACATAAGTTATTTAGTGGATAACTTAAGTTATGACAGTTTAAACTTACCAGGTGATTTAAATGACAAGATCAAGTTATTTGGTAACTTAATGACTGCTTCATTTGGGTTATTATTAGCAGGTGCGGTATTATCAATAGTATCAATCATCATTCAACTTTTAGGATGTTTCATAAGTCCACAAAGTTGCTGTTTATCATTCTTAAACTTCTTGTTTGAATGTTTGATTTTCATTCTTTTACTTGTGGGTAGTATCTTAGTTACATTCACCTGTTCTTACACAAGAGGCCAAATCAATGACAATACATCAGATTATGGAATTAAAAGTTTCTTATCAATCAATTTCTATGCTTTCATATGGTCAGGTGCAGCAGCAGCTTTGTTATGTTTGTTTTTCAATTTATTAGGTCATTGTTGTGGTCTTTTTGGTACTGGAAGAAAGAGATTTAGAAGTGCTCCAGCTCCAGTATATCATGAACCAGAAATGGCTTACTCTCATTATGATGGTTCTGATATGGGTTCTTATAAGACCCATCATTAGAACTTGGGCTCTGTATGTTAGGTTAGGTTTATAATGTTTTATAGGATAGTCTTTAATGTTAGTACTAATCTCTGAAAGCTCTACTACAAAGCTCTACTACAAACCCTGCGAGGCTCGTCTTAAGGCCGTCTCATCTTCGCACCAAAACTCATTCATCTCACTATGTTTATATGTTCATGTATGTATTCCTATTCCTCCACATATTCAACAAATACTAACATTCTAGTGTCCGGCGAACAAACCACAAACCCAGTGTTATCACCAAAAAGTGGTAAGATCTTCGATAAGACTTTAATAACTAACTATTTATCAACAAACAACTTAGACCCTATAAATGATGAACCTTTAACTATTGATGAATTAATAACTATCAACAGTGAAAATGATATAACACCTCCTAAGAAACCCAACACAAAGTCTATCCCAACCCTTCTATCGATATTTCAGAATGAATTCGATTCAATGGCTTTAGAAAACTTCACATTAAGAAAACAATTGAATAAGGCTAGAGAAGAACTAAGTTCGGCGTTGTATCATTATGATGCCGCTGTAAAAGTAGCAGCAAACGCTATAAAGGAAAGAGATGAAGTCAAGCGTAATTTACAAGAGTTAACAGTATCAATAGGTGATGGAGTTTTAAATAATGGCCACCAACATGAACCTGAGACTCAAGGTGATATACAAGCATTCAAAGAACTTATAAGCTCATCCAATACTCAATTATATCAATTACATAAAGCCCAAAAGTTTAGTTTACCTGTGGCCCAAGAATTTTCCACAAATATAGAAGATTATGAGAGTATCAAAGACAGTAAGGTCGTATACTATGATGAAATGAGCCATAAGCTTTTAGTTAATTCTGGTAAGCAATTGACGGTTAAAGACCTTATTATGAAAGATGAGTACAAAATAAGTCATAAAGGAGCATTAACTAGTGTGAATTTAGTAGAGCATAATGATTCTTTAGTACCAATTTATTCCAATAAGAACACAGTTAAAGTTGAAGATACTACGATCAAATTGACCCAAAATGTGGTTGATATTAAATCTCATCCTAAGGAGAAATCAATTTACGTAGTGCTTTGTAATAAATCCTTCACATTAATCCAAAACGATGAGAAAGTGTTGACAGTTGAGTTAGAGACCAAACCAACTATTTGTGAGTTTCATGTTGATGGTGCTATACTCTTAATAGGAACACAGAATCGAATCAACATCTATGATATTTCAGAAGGCGAATTCAAAGGTGAAGTCACTACAAAGTATCCGACTGTTGATAAAATCGTATCTGGATTGAATGGATATTGGGTAATAGTGTCATCATCAGATGGTTCTGATTCAAGTATTGAAATCATCGATTTAAGAAAATTATCAATCACTCATACCATAGACATCCAAAACTTGAAGGATTTCGTTATTGACAAATCTTGTTCATTGATCTTATCTGCTACCAAGACATGTGTTGATGTTCATAAGTATATAAAGAAGGGAAAGACATTTGAGGATTTTGCAGCCAAAATTGATATTGAAAATGTCGAACATTTGTATGTGACAGAAAATGGCGATGATATAGTTAAGGGGTTAGCATTAACCACTAAGCATATAAAGACGTTTGAACTCAAGTTTTAGTATAGAAAATGTAACATTAGTTGTACCGGTACTACCACTCTCGTACTACCAAGCGTGTCAGTGCTCTCAGTGAAATCTCTGGGTAACTCCGTGGTTCTATTCGCACCATGGCTAATACCAATCAAATTGATAACCTCGTCCAACAATGGATTGAACTCGACATAAACCCCCAAACCAAACAAGAAATCATCGACTTACAGACCTCGGGTGATTATGATACCTTGGACAAGAAGTTATGCAAACGAATTGCGTTTGGTACCGCAGGGTTAAGATCATCAATGGAATCAGGATTTGCTCATATGAATGATGTTACAATTCTTCAAGCAGCGCAAGGGTTGATTTCCTATTTAGAC
Source organism: Yamadazyma cerambycidarum (assembly GCA_030574835.1). Classification (NCBI taxonomy): domain Eukaryota; kingdom Fungi; phylum Ascomycota; class Pichiomycetes; order Serinales; family Debaryomycetaceae; genus Yamadazyma; species Yamadazyma cerambycidarum. Next base: position 63,913 of record JAJMFR010000029.1, on the reverse strand, counting down.
CAAAGTGATAATAAGTCAATTGTTATTGGATACGATCACAGGTTCAATTCCCAAAGGTATGCTGAAATCACTGCAAGTGTTGCAATCTTGAAGAATTTCAAAGTATACTACCTTGGTTCAATTGATACCTTGTCTGAGGAGAGTTTGAAGTTTTCCTCAACTGATTGGCAGAATAAAGATGGAGATAGACTGTATGTACACACACCAATGGTACCATTTGCCATTGACCATTATAAAGCCGGAGCTGGTGTTATGGTTACTGCATCTCATAATCCTTCGAGAGATAATGGATATAAAGTTTATTATGGAAATGGGTGTCAAATTATCCCTCCTATTGATCATGATATTGCTACTTCTATTGATAATAACTTGAAACCTTGGAATCAAAGTGTTTGGGATGTCACTGCTAATTTTAAACATGGTATTGATACTGGGCTGTTAAAGTCTTGTAAACCAGAAGCTACTGATTCTTACATCGAAGCCGTCAGTTCTAAGCTTTTAAAATCAACAAAATTATCGTTTGACTTCGTTTATACTCCAATGCATGGAGTTGGGTTAGAGATATTTGAAAAGATCTTAACTAAATTCGATAATGTCAATATGAAGGTTGTTCAAGAACAAGCTATACCAGACCCAAACTTTTCAACAGTTAGTTTCCCTAATCCAGAAGAAAAGGGAGCATTGGATTTAGCTATTAAAACTGCAGATGAATCTGGTGTCAGTTTAGTGGTAGCTAATGATCCTGATGCTGATAGGTTTAGTATCGCCATAAAAGTCAATGGTGATTGGAAACAACTCACTGGGAATGAAATAGGGTTCCTTTTTGCTCTATATATTATTGAAGAAACCCCAAAGCAAGATTTAAGTAAAACATGGTTAGTGAATTCAACAGTATCATCACAAATTTTACAATCCATGGCAGAAATTGATGGGTTTCATTTCCAAGATACATTGACTGGATTTAAATGGATTGGTAATAAAGCCATAGACTTGAAGAAGCAAGGATACCATGTCCCATTTGGGTATGAAGAAGCTATAGGGTTTATGTTTGATTTGGTCAATGATAAAGATGGTATATCAGCAGCAATTGTATGGTTACAACTTTATGAGAAATGGTTTGGAAATGGTGTATCTAATCCATTAGCAAGGCTAGAACAAGGGTATAAGAAATATGGATATGCTAAAGAATGTAATGGGTATTATAAATTAGATGATTTAAGTAAAACTCCTAGAATATTTGAAGATATAAGACTGTCATATGCTGAGGATTATCCTAAGACTCTAGGAGAATTTAAGGTTACATATTGGAGAGATTTGACTTTAGGATATGAATCCACAACTAATGACTTTAAAAGCATATTACCATCAGATCCTTCGTCCCAAATGATCACTGCTATCTTAGAACTTGATGACGGTACGACTGCAAGATTCACAAGCAGAGGATCAGGTACTGAACCTAAATTGAAAGTTTATATTGAAGGTAAAGGAACTACAGAGACTGAAGCTATAACTGTGGCCAAGAAGTGTTGGGACACGTTAAAGGAGAATTGGTTCAAACCTGAACACTATGGTATAAAAGAAGTATTAAATAGTTAGTTTCTTAGTTAAGCCCTTCATTTTAATAGTCAATAAATTTTAAACTTTCATTGGCCCCTCATCTACGGTCTTATTCATCTGCGTCTTATCGTGTCCCAAACTACTGCGATCCACTTCAACCTAAACCCACCACCTTCGCGTGTCGAAAATCAACCAGTGTTAACAACAAGCCCGTTTGGAATGAACAAACAAGATTTACCGATTCACAATCGGTTAAGTCCTAAAAGGAATTCTATACCTACGTTATATAGAAGGATAGGTTTCGGGTGTATCGCTATATTTTTATTATATATGATTTTGGGTAGAAATAAAGATTATATAATTCCTGTACAAAACATTGATGAACAAATCGAGGATAACCAATTAGAAGTTCAATATGATGAAGATCCTAGTTATAAAACCTATCAGGTTACTAAAGACGGAATTGAAGAGAAAACCACGGTTCCTGATTTCGAATATTATGATTTGAATGATTATACAGGTTCTACCACAGGTAATGACAATGGTGATATAGTTTTGTTCTTAATGCCATTAAGAAATGCTGAAAGTGTGTTAAGTATGGCATTTCATAATTTAATGAACTTAACTTATGATCATGGGTTAATAGATATTGGGTTCTTAGTGTCTGATTGTTCAGAAGGGGATACAACATTGGAAAAGGTTTTCGATTATAGTGTAGCTTTACAAAATGGAACATTGGTTGACAAATTAGATAAAGAAGCTCAATTAAAGGCTAAGTACAAAACCGGTTCAAATGATCTATATCAATTATATATGGATCAAGATTACATAAATAATGTTAAGAATTCATATAATTCCAAATCATTTCATCCTGATTATCAAAAACCGTTTAGATCCATTACCATTTACCAAAAAGATTTTGGTCAAATCATTGGTCAAGGTTTTAGTGATAGACATGCCGTCAAAGTTCAAGGTATTCGTAGAAAGTTAATGGGTAGAGCAAGAAATTGGTTAACCTCCAATGCGTTAAAACCTTATCATTCTTGGGTTTATTGGAGAGATGTTGATATTGAAACATGTCCAGGTTCAGTAATTCAAGATTTAATGCAACATGATTATGATGTAATGGTACCAAATGTTTGGAGACCTTTACCATCATTCTTAGGTAATGAACAACCTTATGATTTGAATTCTTGGGTAGAGTCTGATCCTGCATTAGAATTAGCTAAAAAATTAGACGAAGATGATGTTATTGTGGAAGGTTATGCTGAGTATCCAACATGGAGAGTTCATTTAGCATATATTCGTGATAAAGCTGGTAATCCGAGTGAAGTTATTGACTTAGATGGGGTAGGTGGGGTTTCAATTCTTGCTAGAGCTAAGATTTTTAGACAAGGGGTTAATTTCCCAGCATTCACATTTTTGAATCATGCTGAAACTGAAGCATTTGGTAAAATGTCAAGAAGGATGGGGTTCAAAGTTGGTGGCTTACCTCATTATACAATTTGGCATATTTATGAACCAAGTGAAGATGATTTAACAAAAATCGCTAAAATGGAGCGTAAAAAGAGAAGAAAAAAGAATACTAGAAATCAGTGAACTTGTATTATAGGACCAATAGATAATGCTGGCCTTGCTTAAGGTTTAGCCTAATTATTAAATGTTCTCTATCGTGCTTTGTATTTGATAAAATCTATGAATAGAAGTTAGAAGGAAAAAAACAAATGCCTAATTAACATTTCTCAGTAGGAAGGCAGGTGTTGTAATCTACGTATAATCGTTTGATCATACTCAGAGATTGTTCACATCCATTTTGTTCATCATTAAAATGTTACTTTGACGAATTGAACCAGGTTGACTGGCTCCAATGCGCCAAATGAAGAAAATTTCATAGGAATTTGGGAGTTAGAGGAATATAACTGGGTATACTGATGCGACATTGTCGCAAAATAAAATTTGTCGTTCCTAAAAAGGACTAGAAGGGTTTTTTCTTGTATAACATTAAAAGTTTCCCTTTTATACATACGTACATAGTTTGTTATAACAATATACAGATATTAGTTTGAAAAAAAAATGTCGTGCTGAATTATTAGAATTTTAAAGTAAAAATTGACATTATTCAATGTAAGATCCAAAAAGGACCATCTCATAAGCTCAATAGAAGAAATGAGACATCAATTCTCTCCCATCAACTCTCTCCTCTCACCGTATTATACTCACAATGCAAAATACATTCCGGATAAATGTGCACATCTGGTACCTTAAAAGTAAATAAACATACGCAAGTTAATATCTCTCGCATAGGGGATTACCAGACTTGTTAATATTGGCTTTATTTACTTTTCAATACGCTAGTTACGGATGATGAGATGGTGATAAGGGCTCTGAATTTAACAACAACATAACACCAAGATTGAAATTAGCTAAAAATATTCCTAATAAGGTTGAAAGGAGTTTTAGGTTCTAAAATAAGTAGGCAGGCAGTGTGGATCTCTAGGAAAATTATTTGTTATTGTTTTGTCAGGCGATTGAAGTTTAGTGGTTCAGTAACTATGAGCCCCACCCAGTATAGTTGACGAGACACAACATTGGGCACGTAATATGTAGTAGTGCTATACAAAATTAGACGGTAACGCGATATTACGTGTACTTCATACTAAGGTTATTACGTAGTTGGCTAATACGTGCGTTAGTAGGCGATGATGGTTATGATTGAGCTTAAGGTTTACCAAAACCCTTTCAACTAAACAGAAGGTGAACATAGCAAATCCTGCTCAAATAATAAACCCTTGAATTGCTTCTATGCAATAAACCATGTAGATCAAAAAATAAATTGCCACCCCACATTGAAGTCAATCTCTAGCAATTCGACCTTCTTATTATATGTATTGACCGTCGTATTTTATTTGTTTTGATTTAGTTTAATCAGCGCGTGTTTGAATTTTTTCTCAATTTAGAAACTTCGAAATTTCACAAACCCTTACACAAAAAGCATTTGTGGTTATTTAAATATTCATAATCCTGGCATAGGAGATTCGGGGTTTTTTGTATATTTTGCATTGTAGTATAGAAGTATATAGGATATAAGTATTGATGCTAAACAGGATATAGGTTGCATATTATACATAACAGATACGTATCACATCATATAGAGTATCCATAATAACATACCAAAAGTCATATAGACAGTATTAATAACATAAAAATCATATAGACAGTATCAAGAACATACATAATTTCATTTGAAACATAATATAGCATGAACATAATATTTCTTGTATTCATAACATTTGCATTGGGATTTCATCCAGTAAAAGATTTCCGAGTCAGTGATATAAAAGTAAGTGATAGTAAAAAGTCACCAATTAATCAGAAAAATAACTTAATCGATATAGCTCCTGATGCTACTGAAGTAATCACAACCACTGACTCATTAAGTAGCTCAGTACCTACCATTGAAATCGATGATGATATTCAAATGGTATTCACTGATAATAGTAAATCCATTTATTATTTAACTAGTAATATAATCGATAGTAAAAATAATTATAATCAAACATTTCAATTACTTTTAGATACTGGAAGTTCAGTATCTTGGGTATTTAATGAATCATGTGATTCTAAAGCTTGTCAACAAGTTACTATAAATAAATTCAATGATTATTCATCACCTTTGAATTTATCATCAACATTTTCATTAACATATTCTGGTGAAAATGTCGAAGGTAATTTAATCAATGGATTGAGTAATAAGATTGATTTTGAATTCAATAATTTCAAAATTTCAAATTATACGATTGGGTTAGTATCAACTGTACCTGATTTGTTCAATGGGTATAACGTCAGTGGAATCTTAGGTATTCCTTCAAATAGTGATCAATATCTTGATAGAAACTTGATTTATCAATTGAATAACTTGGACAAAATTGATAAACAGATTTTTGGGTTATCTTTGGTTTCCAGTTCTCAAACCATTAAGTATATTGATTCAAATTCAAATTTGTTATCTTTACCCACAAACTATGGTGGTGTCATGATATTTGGTTCCAAAGCTTTGGATGATACAGATAAGTTTTTATCAGATTCTGAAATTTATTACACTGATTTGATTGAAAATAATAATGATTATTGGTTAATCAATTTGGAAAATATTCAAATTCAGAATTCATCGACCACATCAGCTTTTAATCAAACTAAAACCAACAAAACCACAATCATTGATACTGGTACTACAGGATTTGTCTTACCATTAATTGATGCTAATAGTTTACATCAACAATTGTTTGGTAGTAAGTTAATCACAGATAATAATGGGAATTATGCATTCCCATGTAATTCATCTAATACAAAAATCATTTTTAATATCAATCAACACCAACTTGAAATCTCATCTGCAGACTTTCAAGGTAAAGAGTATACTACTGATGGATTACAAGGTTATTGTGCATCCATGATCCAAGGTTTGGAAACAAGCAATTGGGTATTTGGGGCTGCGTTCTTATCTAAGTTTTATACAGTATTTGACTTGGAACAAAAGAGAATCGGATTTGGTGACTCAAGAATAACAAGTTATGTATTACAATCAGAGACCGGTTCATCGGTAACTCACTATTCAAATACCACATCTACAGACCAAGGTTCTAGTCCATCAACTAGTTTGGGATCTTCTACCTCCGATTCCAGCTCAAAGACCAGTTCATCTAGCTCAAAGACCAGTTCTAAATCCAATTCCAGCAGTGTTGACAATAGTGGTTATGCACTGCCAGTTTCTAATATAGCATTTTTAATCTTATTAATACTGAGTATTTTTTAATATATAGTTAAGTATATTTCTATGTACCTACCAATTTTCTATGAATCATATTTGCCTGCGCCTGCTTTAGCTAATGTGTCTAAGTGATGATAACCAACCAACTTAGAACACTATACATCAAACCTACTGGGTAAATAGCCAATAATACTCTTCCTGGTAACACACCAGAACACTTCAAGCTTAATACACCACTGTATATACTCCACAAACACAAAATCACCATAAGGATTAATCTGATGAATTTCCATCCTATGAATAAGCTACAAATAAGCTCACCTAATGCTATAGGAAATATTGAGTAACCAACAGCACTAATGGCTGACATGAAAGATATGTTACCTCCTAATAATTGAATATTTAATCCTATGACGATATAAAAAACCCATATAAATGCAAATGAACCAGAAAACACAGCATTGGTCTGTTTACTAGATGCTGACATTCCTAATACTACAGAATAAAATAAGGAGAATATTAAAGGACCCCATAAATCCCAATCCAAATTATTGAATTCTAAGTTCTCTAAGCTTCCAAATCCTTCTTCATCATCGTTACCTACTGATACTCTTCTATTCCTAATCAGATCGGGTAAATTTATTCCATTAGTGGCAGCAAAATCAATTAATCTGCTTTGCTGTTTGTTAGCTAGTTTGGATAATTGAGCAGGCCAAATGACTATGGTCAACCTTTTCCAAATTCTTAATAAGTCTCGTGATAATGTAGTCAATACTGGTTCATCTAACGTATCACCTCCAGTATATTGATGTTCTCTTACTTGATTGTTCTCAGTAAATGGTTGAGATGTGAATGGTGTAAAGGTTGAGGACAAGTCAACTTTACCATTCCATGGCATTGAGAAGAACGATGGATTACTAGATGTGGTAGGATTGGTTGTGGATGGTGTGGATCGAGATTGGCTTTGTGGTATTGGAGTTTCTTCGTCTGGGATTATGAAATCGTCTACTTCATGTTGTTGAGTCCAGTCTGACATGGCCTTACTTGTCGCGATCTCCTTGGTGTGAGGTTATAGAGAACTGAGAACTTCAGGACTTACTGCAAAGTACTAATTCCTGAGGACTGCAGAGCATTGTAGAGACTAAGGTCCAACTTTTTGACATCATCAGTCCGATACATTAAATAATATTACCTACATCAACATCTTTAATTGCTTGTTTTCTTTCCTCTTCCAGATGTAAGGTCTTAACTACCCTGGCAGGTACACCAACAACCACTGAATTTGCTGGTACATCTTTATTGACAATACATCCAGCCCCAATCACACAATGATCACCAATTGTAACCCCTGGCAAAACCGCGATATTAGCCCCAAACCATACATTATTACCAACAGTTATAGGTCTAGCATATTCTACCCCTGCTAATCTTTGTTTTGGATCTGTAGGATGGGTGGCGGTTGTAAAACAAACATTTGGCCCTACCATGACATTATCACCAATTGTGATCAATGTACAATCCAAGAATGTGAGATTGAAATTTCCATAGAACGATTTACCTAATGATACATTAAATCCGTAATCTACATAGAATGGTGGTTCAATGAATGCATCATCAGGGACTCTACCGAAGATCTTCCTCATATATGCAAGTCTGGCAGCTTGATGTTTCTTTATATCGAAGTCATAATCCTTCATACGTATAGCACCATAATCAATGGCCATTTCATGATTGATGTTTCTAGCTCTATGAAGCACTGGGTCCCAACAATTATACGGAACACTCAGGATCATTTTTTCATACTCTTCCCCTTTTGGTAAGTTGGAAAGGTTCTTATAAGCGAAATCAACTAATTCCTTATTAATTTCTGTTGGTTGTTCGAATTCTGGCATGTTTGGTTGGAGGTAAAGCGGAAATTGGCTCAGTTTATATACTCCAAGAAATTTCTCCAGCTTATCTCAAAACGGTATATCTCACCGAGTATTAGAAATTTCCGAGATTTAGATCAGAGGTGGTCATTACTAATAGCTAACATTGAACTTGATTGGGGCAATTTAACATATATTGTCACTATTAATCATATGCAAAATCCATGTGGTTGCCGGGGTGGGTTTTTGGACCTATATCTTTTTTAAGCCGAAGAGGGAATGTTTCTTTTTGGAATTCGATGTACTCTCTGAACCTTTACTTCCTGTAGAAATAACACTACCAGTAGCTGAATCATTTCTAGTTAGTTTTGGTCTTTCCTCAGGTTCTTTCTTATGGCCAAACAGGAAAATATGATGCTTCTTCTTCTCATTATCATCCATACTACTTATAGTAACTTGATCATCAAATGGTCTTGAATCAAAAATCCTTGATGAATTCCTTGGTATATCAGTAAACGACTTTTTCAATTCTTTAGCCTTTTCTTTTGCTCTCCTTTTCTCTAATTTGATTTGGTCTTGTTGTAATTTTTCATCACGTTTAATCATCTTAGCTATACGCTTATCAGTTTCTTTACTAGTCTCAGCTCTATGTAATTTAAGATCAGGTTTAACGGGTTTGAAAGGGGTTAATCCACTAATACCAGTTCTTAAACTTGAATTGGTTCTGGTCCTTTCAAGATTAACTGGTGGTGCTTCGGTTAACGCACTGGCACTGCCATTATTACTACTAAAAGTATCTTGGAATGGTAACGTAGGCGTGGTATGACTACCAACTGTTGTTAAGGAAGCACTCGATGTAATCCTATTAAGTGGAGCTTCAGAACTGAACGTTCTTGGTCCCATATCACTTCTTGGTGGTTGATTCAACGTAATAGTTGATGAGGATCTTTCTCTAAGATTTACTAACTTTTGAGCTTCATCATATGCTGCTTTAATACTTTCCATTTTCTCCTCAATATCCTCTTCAAAAAATTCTAATAATCTACTCATTTGTCTAACATTATCAGCTCTTAAAATCAATTTCAAATCAGTGACTAAACTAACTGCTTCGTAAATTATGTCAATGGTCTCAACCTTGGGAATTGGTGATACTGGTGATACTAATTGTTCTAATGTCAAATCTGATGATTTGTCTCTACCAAATGCACTATATCCAAGATTTTCATCAAATGAAGCTCCATCCATACTTGATCTCTTCTTTTCAGTATCTTGTCTGTCGAAAATGGATTTAGAACGTGGCCCAACATTAGCTGATCCTTGGCCATTATTTGAATACCCATACTCATATATAGCTTGATCGTCTTCACTTGCTGAGCTTTCTTCCTTTTCTTTATCTGAATCATCGAGACTTTTACCTTTCAAAGGATCGCCATCTTCAACTTCTTCGTCATCTACAACGTCTTCAACATCACCTTCTGTTTCTTTGGCTTCTTCCTTGATTGGTTTGACCTCAGCGTCCTTGTCAAACACCGATGATCTTCTAGAAGATTTAGAAGACTTTCTAGATGATCTTTGTTTCTTTTCATTTTGTTGATGGAACCTCAAAGTCTTTTTCAATAACGCTACATCTAAATATCCATCATCTACGGTATCAATAAACCCAGAGTATTCGTCCAATGGGAATTGAAAGTCAGGATCATGAGGTGTATTAGTCTCTTTCAATAGCTTGAAGTACCTTGATTTCAATTCATTGGCTTTGTTAATTACCCATGCCTCTCTTCTACCAATAATTCCATATAAAACCTCTGATATTAAATCATACAATAAAGGAATTTTATAATGCTTTGCTAAGGCTAAGTTATCCAAAGTGGTCGGGGCCAATAACCATTTGTTTCCAATTTGTCCAGTATATAAGTACTCACAGAAAGCTTTGATGGTTGTGGTTGTAAACGGAATATAAAGTTTACGAGGTATCAATGAAGATTCCATCTGGAAAGTACCATTTTCAAGGTTTTCAAAGTTCAAAAGAATATTATCGAATGGACTAAATCCGTCTCCTTCATGTTCATCATTGGAAGTGGAATCGGTAGTAGAACTTTCTTGTTTAAGTGAAGAACCTTCCTTACTATCTGGCAGTAGGTTTGTAGATACTGCTTTAGGATCTTTGCCCATTGGCTCCATAGCCGGAGATTCATCTCTTGCTCCTTTAGGATCAAAACTATCATCAGGTTTATCCAAGTCCTTCTTTTTCAAGTCAGGTATTAACATAGTCAAAGGTTTGAAAGTTGACTCGTTACTCAATGTCGAAGTTATACCACCCTGTTGAGATATTGACGCTCTTGGAGATGTAAAAGGTGAACCTCTTGGAGACCTACCAATAGGTATGTTCCTTAAAGCAGTAAGGGTGTGAATTAAGGAACCTCTTGGAGACGACAAATCATTAGAATTTTTTCTTGATGAGCTTCTGAATGTTGTTTGATTAGTAGGAACTGGTGGAATTGCTTCAGTTGGTAAAGGCAATTGTGGAGGTATATCTTGTAGGTGAGAATTTAACAATGAAGAATTGCTTGAGAAAGAACTAATGGAGCCTTTACGTGATTCCATTGGATTAACCCCACCATTGTCAGGTTGAGGTAAACTCAAGGATGCATCTTTGTCCTTTTCTTTGAGCTTTTCACCCAGGGAATTATCTTGAAATGGTAATCTGAATTGAGGGGCATCTTTCTGAGACCTCTTTTGATTTAAAGGCATCGATAAATGGTAGGCCCTGTCAGCTTCAGGTCTTGGCAGTTGTGCTTGCAGTTGAGGTTGCAGATTGATTTGCAGATTCAATGACAGAGACGAAAACTTCATTGATGGGTTCTTAGAACTTTTTTCACTTGAGTTACCTGAACTGATCGATGATCCATGACTTAAAGTACTATTCCATGATTTATCTCTAGATTTAGAGAACACAGATTGATCTGTTAAATTTTGTTGATTTTGATCAAACTTCTCAACTGCTGTGACGTATCCTCTTGCTAATAACTCAATAAAATAGTTTCCCCATCTTTCTATAAGAACCATAAGTGATACCGGTATTCTATCACCATTCACTGATATAACTTCAAAATCAGCTGTCAAATCACCAAACCTATCAAAGAAATTTCTTCCTAAGGTTATTGCAGCAGGAGGAAAAATTGAACTGATGGTAGTAAAATTTGCAGTGGGTGCCGCATAATGAACATATTCACTAAAACTTATAGCTCTAGGCGATTTAGATGTTGATACTGAATTCCTACTACCTTTGGAAGATGCACTGGGCCTTCTTGAATCAGGTCTTGGATCATTTGGTGGGGTGATAGGTCGATCAATGACTCTTTCATGATCATCAGCATCTTCGAAACTATCGGTACTTGTAGTACCATCATAATCATCAAAATAGATACGGTTTCCATTTTCATCATGATAATGACCACCACCAGCTAATTCTGAACTTGCTAATATATTAGTTATTGGTAAGTTGACGGTCATTAGGCAGGTGAAGTATCTTATAGAACTGGTAGTCCTTGAAGTAACATAGTTACCTAATAAGACAACCTTATGATGACTATGCCATGCGAACCCACCCCAAAATCTATGACTACCATAATCATGATTACAAAAAATATTTAACCTTGACCATTTACCTGTAGGTCTATTGAATACGAAAATCGATATATCATAATCGTTTTGAAGAAATCCCGTCAAGATGAAATTCTGACCGAATATCCCAGCAACTGGATAACGTAAGTTATAGGGAATGACTTGGTTAGTTGAAGACTCTATATCATTCATTTTACGGTGTACTGGTAAGATCTTCCCCTGCTTAAGGGATTTTGATAATTTAAACGAAATCAAAGGATTTGAAACCTTGGAAGGATCTGCAACTGGAGAATAAAGTAAAATTGATTCATTGGTTTTTGTGTCATGACTTATATCTTCACTAATCTTAGCATTGGAATTTTCATGATTCTTATCAACTTTGCCATTAGTAGGACCTTGTTGAAAAGATTGATGGTAATAATGATTAAATTGACTATTGAAGCCAAGAATACTAGAATTGAAATAGTCCACGTTGACGTTGTAGTCATCATCAGTATTTGTGAAGTTATTTATATCCCCCGAATTGTCATTGGAAATGCTTAAATAGTGATAGCCAGGGATGAATTTGTTATCTACTAAATCAAATAGAAGATTATCATATAGAGGTGACGAGTTTGTGTCTCTACCACCAGCTATAAGAATACCAAAATGATCAGGTTTGCCAGCAAATGAAAGTGAATCAATTTTAGTTAATTTATGACAAAAACTTGGTCTTGGTGTGAAAGTTTCGTCAGTTTCTTGGATACCAGTGTTGGTACCAGTGTTCGTACCGTCATATAATAATTTCCATTTATTCGTCTCAAGATTGAATTCCCATAAATCATTGGTGGGTATTAACAAATCTACCGGTACTTGGGAAGGATTATCCCTCTCAGATAAATTATGCTTAGGATTTATTATAAGTCCCCCATACAAATATATGCAATTATTTAAGGATACTATCTCATGAAATAACCTGGGAGATGGTTTTGGATCATTAGGTTTCACCACCACTCTATTCCAGACCTTTTCTATCAAGTTCAAGTAGAACAATTCATTACTTAAGTACTTTAATAAATTTTTAGTTTGGGAACCAGCTGAAAGTTTTTGATTGAATAGCGAAAGAATCTCATCAATAGTTAATGACGGTAAATCTAAACCTAAGGTTAACCCTCCAAATGTAAACACTAATGAATTATAAAGGGTTGAAGCTGAACCAGTTCTAACATTTAAATTGGATCTATCATCTTTCTCAACTGGCGGTAATTGTAAGTTATGACAACCACTTGAAATTGCCGGAACCGACATATTTTATACCTAATGCTATGTATTCACGTGACCCAAAGTATCAATAAATACTTTTAATCAAGAATTATTAATTGGTCGTTGAAAATGAAGATGAGGATAGTAAACTGGGGTTAAATGTTCGTTGATATTTCTATTCGCAGAGATCTTTGCCGCACCAGAATCTGGTGGTTAGAGCTAAGCGATAGACCTATTAGTTTAGGAAAATAGCGTAGCGTGGGTACTGAGTTCTGTATTTTGTTATTGAGATACGGGGGAAGGGGTTTCGACGTTTTAAGATATAGAGGGAATTGAGTGGTCAGAGCCAATTGGAAACTAGATTTGTCTAACTGGTACTAAGACTGAAGAAACCTGAGTTGAGTTTTGGCCTGAGTCTGACTTTTGGGGCGACTGAGGCGAAGAGCCTGACTGGGGCGAAGAAAGCGAAGAGCCTGAAGCGGGGACAAGACCCGGAAATCTCACTAATGATCCAGTGTAACGTATATCAACGTATATTAACAAAAAGATGACCAAGCACATGACCTGAATTCATACTTAACTAGGTTACCCTACTTAAAATACAAATACTGGGTCACCTAATTTACTAACTGGTTTAGGCTTTGGGAATCCTAAATCAACAGCTGCCTTTTTCATAGCACTAATCATTGGTGGTGGACCACATAATAATAAGTGATTATCAACAGAATGACCTGGTAAATGTTTAGAGATCAATTCTGGAGTAATATAACCAACTGAACCAGTCCAATTATCTGAAGCTTTATCTAAGATATAATGAAGAGAAAATTGATCTGGATGTTTTTGAACCAATTCATCTAATTCATCTCTTAATAAGATATCATCTTCAGTTACATTACCATAGATCAAATGGATTTTAGTATGATCATCAGGGTTTCTAAGAATGGCAGTTAAAATTTGATACATTGGTGTAATACCAGTACCACCAGCAATCATACCTAAAGATTTAACCAAATTTGGAGAATATTCGAAAAATCCTTTTGGTCCTCTAACATCAATGGTTTCACCAATTTTTTTGTTCATTAATAAATTAGAAATGGCACCATTTGGATATGTTTTAATCAATAAATCAAAATATCCAAGTTCATAGTCATGTGATATTGGTGTATAAGATCTTGTAACTTCTTTATTATTGATGGTGGCTCCAATAACAATATGTTGCCCAATTGGTAACCCTAACCTATCGGATGATTTTGGTAATCCAAATCTGTATTTGACAGTGTTATGGGAGATTTGGGTTCTTTCAATCAATGGGAATTTCTTGAATTGAACTTTATCCAAAACAGGTTGATTTTTCTTACTTTGTTGAACAAAGTAGAGAACAACAAAACTTGAGATAATTGTTGCAATTGTAGCAAAAATGATTAAAGGATTTGGTTCAGAATTTGACATGATGTATCAGATGAATCAACGATAAATTTTCAAATGCGAGGTTGGGTGTTAAGTGGTCTGAAAATCTGTGAAATAATCCCATATGCGCGGATCCGGAATTCTTTAACTAATTGGGGAATTTACGTGGGTGGTACGGTGTCGCTTTTTTTTCCATTTTTGATGGGTAGATATTAGGATCATCATGTTTTACTTGTCTATACACTACTACTCATTATCATCTTCGGCGTCTTTGACATTCCATTGACAGGAGATATCCCATCTCGATCCTTTAGCATTGATACTAACGTACTTCACAAACTTTAACACACTTGGATCTCTTACGATTAATGTTAGTGAATTCCATTTACATTGACTGGAATATAACACACTATCATCATTTGGGTCGCTGGGTTTATAAATGGCAGGATCATCGTCTTCAAATTCTCCATCCTCATTATCCAAGCTCATACATAATTCATAACCACCGAATTCTCCCAGTTCCCAATTGTCGCGATCAATAGCTGTGGGTGTTAGGTTCAAAGTGGCTTCAAGTAGGACATTTGACTCTCCTAAATATTCTCTGGCTAAGTTTTTATCTGTGGTGGTAGCCAAGATAAAGTCCTGACCGGGCCTGAACCTTCTAATTAGGATTTGATCACTGGTTGGGATTAAACTTGTGACTAGCCTGAGCCATTTTTTGAATGCTATGGACTTCAAAAACTTAGCAATGTCTACTAGTTTTTCATCTGTCGTGGACAACCCCGATAAAGTATTGAAATTTGGCAATTCTTGGGGTCCAACATGGTTATTGAACTTAATAGACGACTCCGTCAACTCAAAACTGGATTTCCCATCTATGTACATGAATCTTTGTTTATGAGGTGGTACAGCACATTTCCAAGGACTTTGGATTTCCTTAGAGTTTTGTGGTGCTGGTAATTCAATCTCGCTATGTCTTATGGTTTTGGCAAGAACTGATGCATACTCTTCGTTCAACACTTGGGTGATTTCTACCATTGACTCTTCAAGAAACGTCTTGTTCAATTGCACAATATTCGTCTCTTGCAAGTAAGCAGGATTAAGAAACTTCTTTAAATAGTCAATTTCATCACTACTGAAATCATACTTCTCTATGCCTTCATAGATCTTGATTTCTTCAGGTAAGAAGTCATTTCTATACGGTTTAGGGAAATCAAATTCTTGTAATTCTTTACTTTGTAATTGCTGCAACGTACTCTTATTCTCAGTCTCTTCTTGTTCTCCAGGGATGAATCCGTCTTCACCTGGTTGAGGAATATGGAACCAACCTTGTATTGATAATCTTTGTTTAGGAACTCTAACTTCTTCAACATCATGGAACGAAAGTCCAGGTTGAACTGTGAAAAATGCTATCTGGTTGAATTGTGGGTTTAACTTACATTCATAATCTGTGAATGGGACATTTGGTACAACAGCTGGGAATAACCTAAGAGCTCCTCCATAACTTGACTTCCACTCTTCATCAGGACTTGGTAAATAAAGTATGAAACTGACTCTTCTTGATCCTATAACATCATCATGAGTAAGTAAATGACATCCTGTTGTGTAGGTGTTAATTGACATATCGGTCTTAATACCACTTAACTTACCGCACCCAGTAACCTTAGAGATAACGTCCCTAAATTCCTGGGAGTAAATACCGGCTCTTAACTTATATAACGATGGTAACCTGGATAAGTCATCCCAATTCAATCCTGAAAGGTTGGCTAAATCACCTGACTGATAAACTTTATAAATGTCAGTTTCTTTCTTAGTGAATGCAATTTCATTTAAAACTTCTTTACGAACACTTCTTAATAAAGTATCGTCCATAAGACTTGTAATAGTACCCCATCTATAAGGTTGGCTCTGTTGGATTTGAGATTTCAAGTCATCTTGGAATTGGGAATTCCACAACTTCGAATCAAAGAATGATTGGACATCATCTTTGGTGAATGTATCGTTCAATTTCTTTCTAGAATCTTCGGATGGTTCTGGTATATCGGTCTTTCTTTTATCACTAGTCATTGACCTCTTCTCAAATTTTTTCAGTCTCAATCGTACCATCAGCGGCTTGATCGACTGATTTGCACTGAGGTACGTCCTGCACCTGGTGCGATAAGCCAGTGGTGAAGTCACATATTATGATGGGTCAATTATGAGGGCCTATGAGGGCCAGTGTTGAGGAAGGAAGCGGTGAAGACTAGTGGTGAGGAATGCAGTGATAAGATGAGTTTGAGGTTGGTACCTCAGTTGAAATGTAACACTCTGTCACTCTTTGCCCCAGTTATGCATTCAGGGTCTAGAATCGAATGCCTCCACGTATGTAGATTGGGGAAACACTAAGCTTGTTGGGACGTTTGAAGGATTTTACTCGCCCGTGTGTTCAGCATCCCGAACACCTAAACAACTGATCTCCACGCATAACCACCAAAACCCTCTGATATAGTGTACTCTCCACCAGTCCACCAACGACTCCGGAAACGGCCGCGACTTGACTCAGTGTGAGTCAGATCAACTGAAAAATTATTAAACCATAATCATAATGCCATCATCACCAGCCTTATCAGCCAGATCTTACAACTCAGTGCTAGACCTCAAGAGTGCTAAGACAGGATGGATCATCCAGAAGTTTGGAGGTACTTCAGTCGGGAAATTTCCTGAAAATATAGTGGACGATATTGTAAAAGTGACAAGTAATCAGAATAGAGTGGCAGTTGTTTGTTCAGCTAGATCATCTCATACTAAAAGCGAAGGTACAACTTCAAGACTATTAAGAGCATCAGATGCAGCATCTGAGAATGAAGATTATGAGTCCCTATTACAAGTTATTGAAGATGACCACACTGATAATGCCAAAGCTAAAATCCAAGATATTGACATTCAACAGCAATTGATAAATGATAGTAAGAATGAAATAGATAGAGCCAGAGAGCTTTTGCATGCTTGTCAAGTTATTGGAGAAATCAGTAATAGAACCTTAGACTCAATCATGTCCATTGGAGAAAAATTATCATGTTTATTCATCACAGCCTTAATGAAAGATCATGGACTTAATTCTGTATATATCGATCTTTCAGACATTATCCCATTAGACTATGAATTCAACAATGGTTTTGATGATAACTTCTATAAGTTTTTAGCCACCGAGTTGGGTAAGAAAGTATTAAGTCTTGAGTCCAGTCAAATACCAGTTTTAACTGGATTTTTTGGTGTTGTGCCAGGAGGATTATTGAATGGAGTAGGTAGAGGATATACCGATTTATGTGCAGCCTTAGTAGCGGTTGGATGTCAAGCTGATGAGTTACAAGTTTGGAAAGAAGTTGATGGGATCTTTACAGCAGATCCTCGTAAAGTTCCAAATGCCAGATTACTTGATAGTGTCACCCCAGAAGAAGCTGCAGAATTAACTTATTATGGGTCAGAAGTCATCCACCCATTTACTATGGAACAAGTGATCAAAGCTAAAATTCCAATCAGAATCAAGAACGTTAAGAATCCCCAAGGTAATGGTACTATTATATTTCCAGACAATTTAGGAAGGAGAGGTGAAGCTACTCCACCCCATCCTCCAGCAGCCTATGAGACATTATCACCATCATACATTACCACCCACAAGAAGAGAAGTGCCACTGCCATTACTGCCAAACAAGAAATCGTAGTAGTAAATGTCCATTCTAATAAGAAGACATTATCACATGGGTTTTTGGCTCATCTTTTCAGTACTTTGGATAAGTACAAATTGGTAGTGGATTTGATTTCCACATCAGAGGTCCATGTAAGTATGGCATTACTGGTTCAGTCCGATCAAGAAAAACAATTAAAGCTGGCTATTAATGAATTAAGAAAGATGGGGACGGTTGATGTTACTAGAGATTTAACTATTGTATCATTAGTTGGGAAACAAATGGTGAATTTCATTGGTATAGCAGGAAACATGTTCAAGGTGTTAGCTGATGAACAAATCAATATTGAAATGATCAGTCAAGGTGCTAATGAGATTAATATATCAGCAGTTATCAATGATAAAGATACTATAAGAGCCTTAAATGCAGTACATGCTAAATTGTTAGAAGGACATGATTGGAACCCTAGTGGTAGTGCCATTGATGTAAGGTTAGAGAGTATAAAATTAGAATGAACATCATGAGTTATATAATAACATTATAGAATATACAACCATACTAAATATCAAAATCACCTGACTCTCTACTCTTTGTACCTAACTTGGAATTATCTTCGATTAATCCTTCGAAATCACCTATGATCCCTCCTAACAATTCAGTAGCTAATTTATGATAAGCCAATTGAGCTTTAATCAACTCTAAGAATTCTTCTAAAGGTTTAGCATGGTCTAATACATTTTGCATGATATTTATAGCATCTTCAACCGTATTGGCGAAATCATCTTCGGCGTTTTCCATGGTAACTCTTAATTGTGGTTCTTTAGTTGGGTTAGTACAATTGGTTAAATTAAGTCTTGATAAATCATAATCAATTCTCTTTTGTTCAACTTTTTTTTGGATGTTATTGGATTGACTGATTAATTGACGTAAGGTTGTTGATAATGGTTTATTGAATTTGGTTTGAATCAATTGATCTTGTCCTAATCTAGCATTACCAATTTTGGATAAATTTGAGGAATATAAATCTAAAGCTTTGACTAAAGGATCGTCCGGTTGTTCTGAAGTCAAAATTGATGCATCAGTAGCTCTGGACAAGGCATGGTATAAGGTCTTAGGTGGTTTGAATTCACCAGTTGTTGGATTGATGATAGCAGCTTGGGCTTCAGCTGGAGTGGTAGCTTTGGATAAGTTGGAAACTCTGGTAGTTATATTCTTACCGAATTCTTGGAATGATTCTTGGACGTTATTAGGATAATCATAACCTTCGTTATTGTAAGTGGATGTGATTTTCAAGACGTTTTTATATAAATTTTCGATGTTATTGCATTTCTTGGATAACTCGATATACTCTGAAGGCAATTGTGAGATATCATCAACGTTAACTCTACCAATTCTTTCTTGAACTAACCTTGAAGTTCTTTGAGCGAAGGGTAAGACTTCGTTATTAAATTCTGTGGTGACTTTATCACTGAAAGATTTTAAATCTTTGGTAAAGTTAGAGAAATTGAAGGACATGTTTGAATTGTGGTGAGGATCGCAGGACTGAGGATCGTAGGGTGATCGTAGGGTCAGTGCGAGTTGGCAACGGGAGGTTAGTTAGGAACAAATGTTAGGCAGCATATGGCCCCGACCTCGACTCCAATGGAGCAGTGCTACTTAATGCTTCATCATAATCAACACTACGTTAACTACAACTTCAGGCTCCCTCTCTAATACCCAAACTTAGAAAATATCACGTGAATAAATATATTTATCTATAACCAAACTGCTCAATACTCTAAATTCTTATCAAAAAAATCCTGAATAGCTTCAGTGAACCTTTTAGAAGCTTCTACCACTTCCTCATCACTATTTAAAGGTGCAAATGTTAATCTAAAGAAATTTCCCCTCTCAACACTGAAGGCTTTATCAATTGCCATGTTCAACCCTGGCACAACTCCAACACCATAAGCAGTGAATTTGAATGTCAATAAATCGATCTTTGATTGAATATCAGTACCTTCAGGAAACTTAGTTACTACAGTTATAAACATCCCAGCTTTTGGATCAATTATATCAATGAGTCCTTTCGCATACACATCAGATTTAACTAACTCATTTACTAACAAGTCACGTTTATGAATATAGACTGCTCTCATCTTTAAGATCCATTGAATCCATCCATCAACACCACCAAACTTTTGGTACAAGATGTTTTGTAATAACGTCTGAGAAACTCCTGATGGGAATTTGGTTACTACTGCTGAATAGTTAGTGATAACATCAATAAATCTTTGGTGGCCTACCACAAACCCAACTCTTAACCCTGGCGAGAATAATTTTGAAAACGTCTCTATTCTTAAAACTCTTCCTGTAGTGTCAATAGTTAAGTATGATGGAGTTATATGATTGGTTAAGTATTCATCGATTGTAATGAAATCATCTAATTTCACTACTCCGTCGGGTTTCTTAAATGGTGTCAATGTTAAGTATCCATAAGGATCATCTTCAATGATTGCGAAATCATACTTCTCAGCTAATCCATACACCTTTTTGCGGAATTCTAAAGTTTGAGTTAATCCTGTAGGATTTTGACCAGTTGGGATTGTGTACAAAGCTTTAGGTTTCTTTAAGCCGGGTTTTAAAGTTTCCCAATTTTCTAATAAATTCTCCAAGTATGGTAAGTCAATTCCTTCACTACCTGATGCAACTGATAATTTGATTGGGACGGGAATGGCACCATTTTCTTTAATCATCATCAAACTTGGAGTAAATGTGAATTCTTCTAATAAGATCACATCGTCTTTGTTTAACAACGCATCAAAGGTTTTCAAGATCCCATCTCCTGCTCCTGTGGTTAAAGTTGTATTCCAATTCTCATAGCCAGGCTTGTGGATTCTAGTAATGAAGTCTTTAGTGAATTTCAATAATTGGGGCAATCCACTCGAAAGTGAATATTGGAATCCTTGTCTAATATCAATCAATGAACTGTCGTCATTTCTTTTGTTGATGTTAATGGTTGAATCTTCCTTAGCATTCAAATCCAATTTCTTCAATTGTTCTGGACTAAATGATTCAATAGAATTATTGGTATGTTGCAAGTTCAATGACTTGGTGAATGGTGCATCTGGAACTTCTGCTTTTAAAGAATTGATAGGAAAAAATCCATCATTTGGGGTCCCCCAACTCAAGAACAATGGCTTATCATGAGGTTTAAATCCTTGTGGTGCTTTGGATTCATCTATAACTGAAAAATGAACTCTTTGTCTGCCTTTAGACTTTTCTGAAACTAAATGTTCTAATTGGAATGTGTTATCAATTGTCATCACCTAAATTGTGGATTGTGATCTGTTAAAGTAGAATACGAATACTGGGTGATAGTTTCGAAAACTGGTCAATAGTTTCGGATTGTGGTCTCTATTTATAATCAAACCCTATCTCAGTTATGTCCGATGTGAGGTTTTAGAGCCACATTGATTTGTGTGGTTTTGGTGTATTTTTAAGGTTTTCGATCCGGAGAAAAAGATTGACCAACATCGGTGCCTTTACCATATTAGCAATGTTGAAAACTGTTGTTGTTCTTATTATTACTTGGTCAATACCAATAAATCCTTTAAGGTTGGTAAGACATCATATAGATAAGGAGCTTAGATAAGGGAGGCTCGGCTACGACATTATCGTCAGTGCCGTATTGACTATAAGCAACACATATTTATGACTAATATAATCGTCATATCTCCTCATTGGGACCATACGTGCCAGGAGTTAATTTTAGGACCCAGATTTCCTAATTAGTCGCAAGTTCCTGTGGCCCTTTGTATTATACATTGACTATACTTACATCTACTACATCAACTCATCGTTATCTAAAATATCATCTTCCAAATACTTCATACTCCTACATCCCTTATATTCCTCAATCACTCCAACCACACTTTCCTTACACTCATTAAACATATCCATGACTCTTAACCTCTCTTCGCTATCATTGGATTCTGTATAATAATTTATATAAGCCTCTCTTTTAGCTAATAAATCATATTGTTTCAAGATCTTCGACAATACCAGAATCATTGAAGTATTATTAGAAATCAGTAATCCATTCAATTGTTTACCTTCATTACTAAATGGTGATTTCTTACCATTTATGATATTTATTGATGATGATGACCAAGGAACAAATTCAATACGTTTCTGGGATCTTAATACACCTTTTCTTATTTCTGATTGATTCAAGTTTGATCCTACTAAATATGTAATCATTGATATGTAATTAAGATCATTAGAGCTTCTGTTCATCTTATACTTATCATTTAATAATTCCAAGATTATATCATGTTCATTTAAATTTGAAAACTTGGAAATCTCTGCAAATGGAGCCACCGAAGCTGTTAAAAATTTCAATTCTGGGGTTGGTATTAATGTTGATAGAATCGATTCCATTGAGCTATACATGTAACTGGGGAATCTTATAGGATTCGATAAGGTTGCTATAACATAAGAAATCAATTTATTTGCACCTTCATATCCACTTACATTATTCAAACTAGATTGAGGTTGACTTATACCTAAAGTATTTTCGATAGTATTGAGACAATCATTATCAAATACAGTTGTGGAATCACTAAAGTCTATTAACCTCTTTAATGTTAAAACTGTATTATAAGGTTGTACCACCACATCTGAAGTCTTTTCATTTGATGGGAAAATTGACGACGTGTTGATTAATTTCTTAGTACCATATCTGTCACTTAATAATTCCAATAATAAAGATCCAACTCCTGATCCGGTACCACCTGCTACACTATGAAACAATTGAAAATTCGATAAATTCTCACATTTATCACATTCTCTATCGATTAAATTGATCAATTCCTCTTGATATTGTAACCCATACGAATATCCCATCTGCCAGTTATTAGCAGCACCATTTCCAGTTTCACTCAAATGGATATTTCTGGGATTAAACATTGGTAAACTATTAGTAGCCTTAGTTATGACACTTGGTTCTAAATCAAACAAGATCGATCTAGGCGTATACCTACCTGAATCTGATATGGTAAAGAACAACTCAGCTCTATCTTCTCTATCATTAACCGTTGAATTCATTGGTTGATTTTCGAATTGTGGATATGAGTTATCGTAAGGGTATGGTATTTGATTACCATCGGATGTTATACCATGTTCGAATGCTAATTGTTTCCAATACTCGATCCCAATTTGGTTTCCACATTGTCCTGCTTGAAGTGTTATGGTTTCTCTAGTTGTTAGTAGTTGTATTGATACATTGGTGGTTGAAGTACATACCCAGGCATCTTGTTTTGATTTAGCGCGTTTCGATTCTTTTTAGCTGAGCAGTTGAGGTTATGAAGATGGAGAGATGTTGGAACTCAGGTTTCACAAAGAAAGGATTGCGGGTAAGGGGGTGCAAAAAGAATAGTACGATTGATTTAATTAGAGGAATCTTGCACTACGGGAATCTTTCGCTAGAATTATAAATGATATAGTAACGAAAAAAAAGTGGAGGAGACCGGAATCGAACCGGTG
Source organism: Yamadazyma cerambycidarum (assembly GCA_030574835.1). Classification (NCBI taxonomy): domain Eukaryota; kingdom Fungi; phylum Ascomycota; class Pichiomycetes; order Serinales; family Debaryomycetaceae; genus Yamadazyma; species Yamadazyma cerambycidarum. Next base: position 40,256 of record JAJMFR010000029.1, on the reverse strand, counting down.
GCCTTTTCCTTGCAAGGGAAATGTCATACCACTAGACCACACCCCCATTTCTAAAATATTTTTGACGATGTTTTCTTTGACAGCGGAGTTCTAATACGACATTGTCGCAGTGTAAATTTTTCAGTATAAAAGTGTCTCACTACAATATACAGATAATAATAGATAATAGTTTTTAAAAAAAGGTAACTGATGCAAAACCTCAACTATCACGCCTTCACACTTAAGAGCCAACCGCATCATCTACGACACTACAATAACTATAAATATGAACATATATTCAGTTGATTCAAAATAATATACACGAAATAACTATAAAACTAATTTATAACCGAAACAAAGTTTATAACCGAAATTTAACCAAATGGTTGTGAAAGATTTTATTGACAAACGTCAACACCGAAACAATTAAGGATAATTCTGTTCAACAGATAATCCACGAAATAACTAATGATCTATTAGATCGAATTCAACTTAACGAACAAAATTTTGATATTATATATGGGGTAGTAAAGTTTTTTTAACATTTTAATTTTTGGAATAATTGGCAAATTAAGCAATTAGTATACACATTGATATCATTAAATCATTTAATAGTTTGATCTCTTCTTTTTTCTACAAACACCAGTTGCTGAAGAAGTTGGACCTGCAATAGAAGAAGAAGGAGTCTTACTAGAAGCTGAAGTTATACTTGAAGTAACTGAAGAACCATCACACTTACCGAAAGCAGCAGCTAAAGCGGTAGTAATAACAGTTTGAAGGGTACCTAAGTTTAAGAAAGCTTCAATCAAACTTGGAACTAATCCAGAATCAGCCAAGTCTTGAATTAACTCTGGTAAAGAAATAGCATTTTCATCAAATAATTGTTTGATTAAATCAGCACCAAAGTTTAAGAAACCTTGATCAGTAACTAATTCTTCAACAACTTGGTTAGCTAAACCAGAGTTCTTTAATGATTCCATTAAACTGGTTAAGATATCTTGACCAGGAGAGCTACTTGCTCTAGCAGCTAACACAACACCATCACTACGGGCTTCAATTAATTCAGCATCTAATTCTCTCTTAGATTTACCACTTAAAAGATCACCGATTTTCTTTGGTAAATCAGCAATGAATTGTAAAGCTAATTTATAAATTTCAGCATAGAATTGACAATCACTGATTAAATCTTGAATAACAGAAACAGCTAAACCTGAATCGTTTAAAGATTTTAATAAGGTACCAATATTAATAGTACCATTTTTGATCAAGTTAACAATAGTGTCTCTGGCAATTGGACCTAAAGTTGGGTCAGTGACAAGCTTGGAGATAATACCAGCAGCTAAATCAGTTTCTTTAATAGCCCTTAAGACATCAGTAACGATTTGTGATTCTCTTTTTTGAAGATCTTCAGCTGATAAGTAATCTCTTTTTTCAACATATTCATCAATGTTGTATATGTAACTTTCAATCATTGAAGCATCTCTCTTACTTAATTGAGTGTCAGTTGAGGCTGGATAAGCACTGACTGAAGCGGTGATGGCTAATATTAATGCAGCGGATGTTGTAGTTAACTTCATTATGGATTTGGAAAGAATGAAAACTGGGATATTTTTTTCACTATGGAGGATTTTCCCTGATCTTTTATAGTATAATGCTAAATTACGGTAGATGTTATTATTTTTAATTACAGTTCCTAATTGGGAAATTCTTAAAAAATTACAATGTCGCGCATCAAGGTTCAAATTTTCCTAATTAGGGTCTAAAATATTTAAACGAATTCTGGTGATATTTGAGACGAGTATGATGTGGTGAGTTTTTATGGGAATTTAGTGGGGTTTTCTCAATGGAAATTGTTATTATAGGATTCTTTACCTCCGAATTCATTCATTTTAATAAGCCAATAAAAGATTCTTTTCAAATAACCCCTATGAATATCAGAAATAAGTTTGTCGCAGAATTGGGGAACTAATGTCGCGCTCACTGTTTAGGTTCATATTCAAACATTTAATTACTTTTCCGTTTTAGGCAATTGAAAAATTAATCAATTGTCAACTTTACTTAAATCAGAAAAAACTTTTAATTATTAATTTGTGGTTAAATTAAAGTTTCCATGAATTCGGGGAATGTAGTTTCTTGATTAAGTAATGATGTTTATATACAAATGTAGTAATTATTTGAGGTATAAGGGTAAACAATTGATTTCTTCTTTCGTGTAAATCTTTCCAAGCCTTAGAAAAGCCTTAAAAAGCCTAATTGTGACTATAATTAAGCCAAGTCGTGGTTTACTTAAGCGTGTATTTTCAACCTATTTTGGGTTCGTTCAATATTTGGAGTATTGGGGTATAGGATTATATAATCTACGTAAATCAGTGGTAAGAGCAATGGTTATTAGGCGTATTACCATGTTTGTTAACATAATACGGTTTTAGTATTGGATATGTTAATGTGATATGTTAGTATGTTCTTATGGTATGAGATATGTATGAGGTTAGTACTAAGCTAACCAATTCCTACTAACAGTACTGCCCGTTATTTCCGATTGATTGAGAATTATTGTGAGATTGTGAAATTTGCAAAGTACACCTCACTGCAATATACCACCAACTACGAATAACTAACATCAACTAAACCTCTCTATCGTAACCTAAAAAAATGTCCTAATCAATTTCAACACAAGAACAACAATAAACCACAAAGCCAAACTAAACACCCCAAATACAGCCGCAAACCCACTCTTCACTAGTCGATATAGGTCGATGTCTTATCTACGGGCAACATCGTCAAAACGCGGATTCTTAGGATAGACCAAATGCAGTGGTCAATATACGTATTTATTGCAGTGGTAACTGTTGTATACATAGGATCATTGATTCTATTGAATAGTATACCAAACATCAAGATCAAGAGAATTGGATTTTTCTCGTTGTTTGGTATTACCATTGATACCGGTAAACAACAAGTTAGAATTCGTAAATTAAACTTTAGGATCAATTTATTTAAAGGCAAAGATTCACCGTTGAAGTTGTTTAATATTGAGTTGACTGATGTTGAAGTGAAGAATTCTGAGATAAAGACCCAGCCACAAAAAGAACCACAAAAAGAACCAACGGAGGAATCACAAACAGAAGAACCACAAAGAGAAGAACAAAAAGAAGAACCACAAACAAATCTTTATAAAATACTAAACTTCTCATTATCCAAAAGACTATATGACTTACTATTTTACTACCAAATCCTCAACAACATTCATATCATCCTATACAGGTGTTCCATATACCATGACAAGATTGATCAAGATACAGCATTAACATTTGATTATGCTAAGGTAGAGAATTGTCTTAAATATGATGGTCACAATGTATTAACCTTGCTTATATTCAATGGATTCCTTCATGGAATTAAAGATCAAGAAAGAATTCAAATATTTAGAAACATAGAATTGATCTTATCATGTGATGCTATATTTACATGTACGATACTGGAACCTGACTTGATGAAAGTTGGCATCACCAATTTCTCATTGGCCACCAGTTTAGGTAAAACTCATATTCCTTTAGATCATTTACCCCTTAGAAGTGATTCTAGAACTGATAAACCCAAGGGTATTAAAGGAACAGCAAAGGCTCATCCCATAACTAAGAATCAAATCTTAACGTTAAGACAATTTTGGCTGGTATTTGATGAGATAACGTTGGCCTTAGAAGACTTTAAGATCTCATCGGGACCTTATGAGTTGAATTTGGCGACATTTCAAACTTCTTTGATTCATAATAAAGCTAATGAAACTGAGAATAAGACCATTGCTGATTTTAATGTTCATGTAGCATCATTAAGATTTTTCGAGGCTGATACTAAATGTATTGAATTACCTTCTGCTACTATAAATTTTGAATTCAATCCATTCGGAATCATTAAAGGTATTGAAAATAGTCGATTTGAAACTATCGTTTGTGATAAGGAGATTTCATCTGACGTTAAAATGAATATAACCTTTACCAGTCCAACCATTGATATTTATCATGACCAAGTCATGAGACTAATTGTTAGAAGTCTAAGAAACACCTCGACCAAAAAGACATCATATGATTGCATCAACTTCAAAAACCTCTTATTGAGTGTTAATTTCGTTACTACTAAGATCGTAATAGTCGATGCAAAGGTTGCTCTGCATATACCAGGCTTTGGAGTTAAAGAATTCCACAGATCAGCAGCTCTGAATTTGATTGTGTTGTACTCATTAGAACTGGTGTCTTTAAGATTTGCTTGTAATGATTTAGCAATGACACTTAATAATAACCAAAAGACTTCTAATCTTTATGGACTATTCAAGGTAAAGAACCTAAAGATGGAGTTCATGGAGAATGTGTTCCATATATGTAAAGCTAACTTATTAACTACTTATAATATAAACGATAAGAATGTTAGTTTGAAGCTTAATACTAAGAAGATAAGAGTCAAGAGTATTAATAGTGCTCTCTTTCAAATTGTACGAGAACTTAGGACCAGAAGAATTCTTTTGGAGAATAAGTTATACACAGAAATGATGGACGATCCTTATAAGAATTCACCTGATGTTCTGTATACTGAAGGAGATGTCGAAGAGAAGTCGGTGTACATAGAGATATTCAAGATGTTACCACCAATCATCGAATATATTAAAATTGATATCAATGATGTTCAAATTGACATTATTTGTAAAGATGGATTACCTTCACAAAAGTTTGTTGATGAAGATACTCAAGAGACGTTCGATCTTAAAGATTACGGTAGAGGGATATCTGTTAAGTTAGGACATTGTGGTTCAAGTTATAAGAAGACCAAAGAAGAATTTGTTACTAGTTTAAGTCAATTACAATGTTTCACTTTAAGTGAATTTGATTTGGATTACATTCAGAACTTCGATGTTGTAACCTATTCAGGTAAGACTGAAATCAGTGATGTTTCAAGTTTAGAGTCAATCACATTGGTCACTAATGATGAGGCTGACGTTAGACAAGTTAAGAAAGTGCTAGAGCTTGCTGATGTGTCTATATCAAACTTAACCAATAAGCAACGTGATAAGAACAGGTTGGCAGTGAAAATCGATGAAATTAATGGTAGACTCGATATCTTCCTAGTTTGGTGTGTAGTGTATGCTGCAACCCTCTTGAAGAATTTTTCACCTCAAGTTGAAAGAGCTTGTAGTAAACAAGAAATGAAATCATTACTAGGTAAAAAGGATTCAATACTTAAGTTGGATATAAATGTCAATCTTATAGCCATAGTTACTAGATTACCAACCACGGTCGATGTTTTATGTGAATTTGATGCTTTGAATTTCAAGGACGTATTTGAAAACAAGACGTTTGATTTCACTTATTTCCGTAGTTATGTGGTACACCCTAAGACCAAGTTATGGTCAAGGTTCTTAACCATGAAGGAAAGTTTTGTAACTGCCAATGCTAAGGTTGAAGATGCTAATGCTTTAGATATTGTTTGTGGCGGTGTAAGGTTGAACATACCTCATGGGTTTTTGTTTTATACTGTCATCGATAACATAGTGACGTTTGGTAAAGCCATAGGTCAGATCACCCATAATTTTAAGAACTTGTATCATGAGGTTTATGACTTTGAAAGTATCAAACCTAAAGCAAGAGGGCCTTTTAATATGATATCTGTGAACTTGAAAAGTAAACTTTTAGGTGTAACTTTAGAGAGTGATCCATTTGAAAATGAGATTGGCTATATCTTAGAATTTGGGAAATTGGAACAAAAGATCAGGATAAAGAAGTGGGAAGCTTTTGAAAAGAAGAGACAGGAAGTCTTAAGTAACACAATTGATAGTAAGATCGGCTTGCAAGATTCTAAGACCAACCATAGTTCTAGTACCTTCTTTAACTTGGGTAATGATAAAGGATCCAACCCAAATAAACGGTTATTGACTGAAGAAGAGGCTCAAAAGATCATTGGTGATGCTCAAAAGGTTCTTGATCAAGAAATATCAATTTCATGGATAAAGAAGTTTAAGAAGTTCCGTTGTAACAAGATCAAGAACTGGCACGAACGTGAAGAAAGAGCTTGGGGTGAAGAGAAGATTAATGATAGAACTACCGATACATTTGATATCCTTAACTATTTACCAGGACCTTTACTTTTAGGGGCATTCTTCAAGAATCTTGACCTTACTGTAAAGAAAGCACATATTGATGATTTACATCAGTTCTTATATGATTTTGGTAAAGGACAACCAAAGTTTGATTATTCAATTCTTATCCCACTTTTTATATCCATCAAGAGTTCATCGATGTTTGTGTTCTTAAGAGATTATGCATTGCCTTTACTTTCATTCCCTGACAATGATGATGAATCGCCGGCCGTACAAATTGAAGGGAATATTGTCATTAATGAAAAATTAGCTACCAGAAAGGAAGAAATGAGATATATTTGGGTACCATTTTCACCACCAATGGCCCCAGAATTATCACAAGATAATTTCTATAGTGTACTTGTCCCAAGAACGCTTACCCCCGTCAAATTTATGTGTGATGTGAAATGTAAAATCAATTCGGAAAGAGCTGCCATGATAAGTTGGTCCAAATCTTATCAACCAGCATTATCATCAGCAACAGCAGCGTTGGATAATTTTACCAAACCTCATATTGATGATAGTCCATTAGGATGGTGGGATAAAGTATCATTATTGGCTCATGGAAGAATCACATTTGAAATCCCCAATGAACTTTGTTTCCATATGAAATCTTCAATGGATCCTTACAACCTTACGGGTAGAGGTTCAGGGTTTGTATTCTGTTGGAAGAGTAATGTGGTGTTAAGTATTGATGGTAATAGAGATAGTCGAGAATTAGTTACATTACAAAGTGATGACTTCTTATTAGCTATCCCAAATTATTCATTAGCAGAAAAGAAATCATGGAGTTTATTCTATGACGAATTGGTTGATGATCTGTCAGATATTGAAGCTGAAGCTAAGAAGTATAACAAACGAGTTATGGAGTTATCTTCAGATGAGAAAGTTCAATGGACTTTAGGGTTCTTATTTGAAAGGAATAAGAATAGTGATTGTACTACTTTATCTGATAATGAGGAAAGAGTAACGTCATTTAGACCTCATTATGATATATCAGTTACAAGTCCATTTTTTGATTATCATCCTGATAGTTATTTAGGATTCAGATCAGATTACTTACATATGGCCATATCTGTCAAAAGTGTATCTAAGAATCATAATTCCTCAAACACCATCCATTTGACACCTTTAACGTTTGCATATTTCTTTTACTGGTGGGATAGTATCACTGAACAGATCTCATTACCAGTAAGACAAGGACCATTATTTAATAATACCATTGTTGATAAGACTCATGTTAAAATGAGTTCTCATTTGTTCACAGTTAAGTACCAGTTGATATTAGATCCGTTAACCATAGCTCACTTGTATATGCATTCAGCTGGTAAGGAAGATAAGAGAGTAACGTTCACGGGGATTAAATCAAGATCATCAGAAGTGATTGTGGATTTACATCAACGTAAAGAAGTATTGAAATATGTCAATAAGAAATTACAAATCGAAAATCAAATCTTACACCTTAAAATGAACCAAGCAGAGATATCATTCCAAGAGACGGATATTAGGATCATCAATGCCGAATTCGCTGATAAATCAGTTCAAGCTCATTTAGCCAAATATTTATCAGGAGGTAATATTGATACGTCATCAGATGATACTAATGGATCAGGACAATATTTGAACTGGATTAATAGTATTGATATTCATGGAGATGATTTCTCATGGATCGATCAAGAAGATTTTATCGAATTAGAAGAACGTCAAATCTTATCACCTTATCCTCATATTACGATAATCCCATTATGTTATACTCCTAGGTTTACGTACATAAGAGAATTTTCGTTACAAACTAATGGGGCATATCCGTTTGGGAATGAAACCACTCATAATTGTCAAATAGGGTTAGAAAGACCTGAAGACACTCAAGGGATGTTATTAGAAGATAGATTAAGTAATATTAATGAGGAAATCGTGGCAAATAATGAGTTATTACAAGCATTAGGAAATTTACAAGAAGATACATCTGTTCAAGCTGAGATTGGAAAGGTTAAGCGTGATTTAAAGATTAACCAAGAGAAACAGAATTTGATTCAAGAGGTCTATGAGGAATTAACTGGGAAGTTACCACCAGGAGAAGATGAATCGTCAACAGGAAGTTTAAGAAGAACATCAACCACCGAATCAGAACTTCATGATATTTCGAGATTGAATTCCAGACAATTTTCAGTTTATTCTGGTCATAGATCTGTAGATGAAGCCAATAAGGTCAGATTACTTAATAAGGAAGCTAGTGAGTTTCATAATAGGTACATTGTCCATAATCTTCAATTCAAATGGAATAACAAAATCCGTGATTTGTTCATGACCTATATTAGACTAGTTGGTGATAGGAGATTTGAAACTTACTTTATGAGTAAGAAAGCTGTTGATTTGGTTGAAACTGTGTTAAACACAGTTCCTGATGAATTTGATATTCCTAGTCTTGACGATGAGTTTAGTAATGAATGCAAAGCTGGTGAAGATGTTATCAATGGATTTGACGAATATTTAGATGATATCAATCAAGACAAAGAAGAAGCTGAACATAAGTATTTGATTAAATTAGTTCATCCACAAATTCAATTGGTAAGTGAAAAAGACCCAAATTCAGCTGCTTTGATTGTTTCTAAAGATTTAGAGATGAGATTCATTTCTATCAACTCCAAAGGGTTCAGTACCTTGGTTAATGCTGATAATGAAGTTTCAGGATTGATTGAGAGTAGATATGGTGGATTATTCAATGCTCTGTCTATCTTCATTTTTAAGAAGGCAGATACGATTATAACCCATCCTAATGTTCCTTATGGGTTTGTTGGAGATCAGTTGGCAATAGATTGGCCACCATGGGTTGAGATTGAAAACATTTATGATTCCCAATGGATGAAATCTCAATTGTTAACTACTAGGAATATCATGGGATTAACTGTTAGAAAGCCAAATTATCTTTATGCTGAGTCAAGTACTACCAGTAGTCAAAAAGATGAGATCAAGGTTCATATAGCCAAATTCGTTATAAGTGCTGATTCTCAACAATATTCAACCATGTTCTATATAGTGACCGATTTATTAGTTCACTCCAAGGCTGAGAAGCAGACTTTACGTAATAAGTTGGATAAGATCATGTCGTTAGCTGATTTAGATGATTTGTATGGGTTAGACACCAGAGTGAAACATTTACAACAAACCATTAGAGAGTATCATGAGCTTCTCCTTAAGCTTGATATTAAGAGTATCAAGTTGAATGAAGTTGAAACCAAGCAAGTCACCCAATTAGAACTTGAAGTGGCTAAAAGAAGATTAGAATTATCAACTATAATGAGAGGACTTAGTTTAAGAAATATGAAGTTAAGTACAAAGAAAGTATCACAAGCATGGCTGATAGTTATAGACCAAATCATATGGCATTTCTTAGACGATAAACGTAAACCATTTGTTGATTTAGCATTGGCTGACGCTAAGTTTAAAAGGGTTGATGCTATGGATGGTTCTAATAGGAATGTCGTTGATGTTAGAATGATCCAAGGGTTTAACTTGCAAGAGAATGCTGTATATCAAGAGCTTTTAACTCCTTTAGATGATTCAAGAGATAAGAATTTACCTGTAGTATCAATGACATGGAGAATGTTGGATCCAGTTGGAGGAATTTCAATTATGCAAAGGGCCAAATTATCAATCCAACCAATGAAGATCCAATTAGATTATGATACGTCTAAGAAATTGTTTGAGTATGTGTTCCCTAAGGATAAACCATCAGAAGGAACATCTAAATCTGGAGGCCAATCTGGAGATAAGGGAACTCAAGAACCATCAGAAACCAGTAGTCTAGCTAATAAATCAAGTGGATCATTCCATAGAGAAAGATTACCATTGAAACCTGTTCCTTCAGATTTGAAATCCGATACCATTAGTGATATAAGTTCATCGGAATTATCACCACTTGAAAGACCTAAAAATATCTTCAAGAATTTCATTAATAACCCTAAGAGAGATAAAGATGATGATGCCGATTCAATTTCAACTCATTCTTCTAGACGTGTAGGGTCCATGTTTTCATCAAGTGAAGATTTGTCTTCTCCTTATACTGAATCAACCAAGAATGGTACTAAGAATGGGTCCATTAAACACAAGAAGGTTAGAAAGCAAAAAGATGAGACTGATGACAATGACATTGCTTTAATCTTATCAAGATCATCCAAATTCATTTCCGTAGTTGACATTGAAGTTGAAAAGGTTAAACTTGTCATAAGTTTCAAAGCTTCCGGACACCTTAATATCATTGATGTTCATAATCTTTCATTAAACATTCCAACTCTAAGGTACCAGAATAAGACATGGTCTGGTGAAGATTTTATCTTGAGACTTAGAAAGGATATTATCAAGGTTATCTTACAACATACCGGACAAATCTTAGGGAATAAGTTTAAGATAAGAAGAAGAAGGTTACTCAAACAACCATTAAAACAAATCGCCAATTATGCGTCATTGATATCAGTTCAAGACTTACAAGGGGAAGGTAAGCCTGAAGTGACTGAACAAGCAGGTGATGAAACTCATCACCATCATCGTCATCATCATTTACCAAGAACCCAATACTTGAGTTCTGTATCTAGTGAGTCCAAGAAGAATAGAGAGGAATTCTCGTTTGATGATATTTTGCAGGAGATAATAGACGAGGATGATTTAGAGGAGGTGGAGGGAGATGAAGAGACGACGTAGGTGTAGTGTAGTATAGTATAATTAGTATCTATTTAATGTATGTATATAGTATGAATAGGCTGTGTGTTAGTAGTAGTCTGGTGCTAAGTGTCGTGCGTGCTAAAGTATCGTGCTAGTCTCGCACTAGAGAGTACTACCGCACTAGTTCAAGCCAGCATCCCGTGTTATCCTTCTAACTGCATAACCTTATCTTGACAAATGCTATTCAGTTACATCCACCCACGTGCCAAGACTCACACTGAAAGCAGATAGTCGAAAAACCCTTCACAACTCTCTACTATCACCATAATTCCATCTTCATTTTCATCTTCAATGCCATGTCCAACCCAGCCCACCCCTCCACGTATACATTCCCTAGACCCTCGCACTAGACCCGCGTAAATTCTACAAAGGCCGGTATGTCCTTCTTTAATACCTTAAGAGAAAAAGCTGTAACCACTTTCAATCAGGTCATTGACAAGAAAAACACCCCCCAGCTCACTAAGGATCAACTCTTCTGTATCAATCACAATCTTCCCGATAATGAAACCATTGTAGGAGAATCAGCTGTTGAATTATCCATTAAATCTGATAATAGTCTTAATGAGTATAGTCAATCACCACAGGGAAGAATCTACCTTACCCAACACTTCTTGGTGTTCTGGGATGCATTTGACAAAAGGAATTGTTCGTTTGTGTTACACCTATCGTCAGTTAAGAAGGTTGAAAGGTTACCATCCAATAACTTCGGGTTTGCATTAAGGATATATACTCATTCTAAGCTTAATATCATATTATACTTAATAGGAATGAAATCTGAGTGTGAAAAGTTTGGTCATAGCTTGAAGATTTGTCTTAAGGATAATGTTAAAGACATTGGCAAGTTGCAACCATTCATTCAAACCTGTTATTCAGAATATATCTTGGTTAAGAATAAGATATCTAATGAACCTATTGATTCTGTGCCAGCAGGAGGGCTTGGATTGATATTCAAATTCCCTGGTAATGCAGTAGAGTTGAGAGATAAGTCAAAAATGAAATTATGGTTTGATTTATTCAGAGCTGACGGTAGAAACCTTTCACTTGTTTGTACTCCTACATTTCATAAACTTATAAGAGTCGGGTTACCTAATAGACTAAGAGGTGAAATTTGGGAATTATGTTGTGGATCAATGTATTTGAGGTTTAATAACCCTAAGGAATACCATCAAATCCTTAATGATAACGCTGATAAGAGTTCCATTGCAATTGATGAGATTGAAAAAGATTTGAATCGGTCATTGCCTGAATATGCCGGTTACCAGAATCCTGAAGGTATTCAACGTTTACGTAATGTGTTGACAGCATATTCATGGAAGAATCCTGGGGTTGGATATTGTCAAGCTATGAATATTGTGGTGGCTGCATTATTAATCTTTATGAGTGAAGATCAAGCGTTTTGGTGTTTGAATGTGTTATGTGATAGAATTGTCCCTGGTTATTATAGTAAGACCATGTATGGGACATTGTTAGATCAAAAAGTGTTTGAATCTTTGGTTCAAGATACTATGCCAATCTTATGGGATCATATCACCAAATATGATATACAATTATCAGTAGTATCATTACCATGGTTTTTATCATTATACTTGAATTCTTTACCATTAGTCTATGCATTCAGAATCTTGGATATATTCTTTCAACATGGTCCTAAGACATTGTTCCAAGTAGCTTTAGCTATTTTAAAGATCAATGGTGAAGAATTATTAAAGTTAGAAGATGACGGTACATTTATTCAAGTTATCAAAAATTACTTTTCAACCTTAGACCAATCAGCACATCCTGAATCTTCAAATACAAAGTACAAATCCATCACCAAGTTTCAAGAGCTTTTAGTCACAGCATTCAAAGAGTTTTCAGTAATTGAAGACCTGGTAATTGAGAAACACCGTAATAAACACAGGAACTCAATTTATCTGAACATTTCAACATTTGTCAAGAGAACAGAGTTAAGAAACTTACCTAAGACTCCTAACTTGTCTCAGAATGATTTAAGTACGATTTATGATAGGTTTTATTCTATTGTGGAGACATATAATGTTACCATGGCCAGTGGTAAGAATTCTATGGATTTTGAACCATTCTATAGGTTTATGTCAGAAATATGTGAATTCGTATCGGCCAACATTCCTGAAGACCAACGAAGTATCGTCAGAGATTTTGTTTATAGATTATTCAAGAATTGGTCAAATAATAAAGAATCAATAACCTTGTCAGAATTGATCGTTGGACTTAACAATCTCATTGAACCAGATTTGATGACATCAATGTCAAATTTTTACCAGTTGTATGCTGTTAAGGAAAAGATTGATAGAGAATGTATTCTCAAGATTTCTGAAGATTTATTAGCCATTACAGCTCCTTGGAAAGATGGGTTAGTTCTAGATGAAATAACTCAAAAGAATATCGAAAATGCAATAGCTGATAAGGTTTATCAGCAGCAACAACAAAAAGATGCTGATGATAAGGAGATTGTATTGCCAACGGAGATTGATATAGACAAAGCATCAATTGAGAGTCAACAAACTGAACGTTACTTGTCAGCTGCTAGTTCATTCATTCAAAGAGCTTTTGAATATGCTCAGCCTGAACAAGAAGATATCTTACTCAAAGATCTCGCTATTGATAATAAGATATCACATAATGCTGCTTTGAATCCAAATACCCCAGTATACTTGAATCTCCCCACTTTCAGAATGGTAATCTTAGCAGATGAAACATATGAGTTATTCTTTAGTAAGACCCTTAGGAATTGTATCAAGGTCTCTAAACCTTTAGATTCCAAGTTTGATACTATGAGGAACTTACGTGACATGTTTGACGGGTTATTAGCTGATGGTAGAGCTGTGGCCACTAAAGTCCGTCGTCGTATGGACTCAGCTGCATCTAATCCTCAAGACAACGACAACGGTTCGTTGAAATCTGGTAAATCTCACGATATCATTGAAGAGGAAGAAGAGGAAGATTTCGTTAATATCAATGATAAAGATAAGGCAGTATTATTAGGAGCCGAAGCTGATGATTTGAAGATCGATACTGAAAAGAGGGAATCAAAGGTACAACTTGAAGATACTGAAAAGGCAGTGAAGAATGATAACCTTATAGAGTTCGAGACATAAATTTCACTGTACGTATACACGTCCAACTTAGTATTTATCACTATACATCGATTTATAGCCTAACGGCCAAATAATTTCTTCAATCTACTAAACTTCTTCTTCTCTTTTGGCTTGGCCAGTTCCTTCTTATCACTTGGTTGTGAACGTAACGTCAATATTGGGTCTTGGTACTTGTTGTAAGCAGCTGGAGTCTCATTAGGTTTGGAAGTCTTTTGGTGTTGTGAAGGTACTGATGGTGTTGATGGAGGTTTAGAGAAAATTTCAGATTCTTCATCTGAATCAACAAACCTGCTAGCTCTTGGCTGGGTTTGTGAAACTGATTCTTGTGGTTGTGGTTGTGGTTGTCCTTGAGGTTGTCCATGTTGTCCTTGTGGTAGTTGTTGACCCTGTTGGCCGTGTCCTGGTCCTTGTGTCATATCTCTTAATGTAGTCCTTTGTAAGACCTTACCATCACCAGCATGCTCATTACTGAATGATGACTTCCTCTGCAAATTAAATGTCGATACTGGTCTCTTATTAGCTTTAGCATATAACTCAGCAGCCTTCAACTTTGATGGGGATTGATAGTTTGGGTCTGATGCTGGATGTGGTGACATAGGTGCAACATATACAGAAGATCTATCACGTAATGATCTATTACTCATACGAGGTTTAACACCACTAATGTTACCTGATGAGTTAGGATCTATTATTGAGTTCCTATTGTCCATTTGTAAAGATTGAGGTCTTAAAGATTTATTCAATGTTTGATATGGAGGTGGTTTTCTTAATGTTGATGACATTCTTTTGGTGACATTACCTGCAGGTGTAGGATAATGATGACTTTGATTATAATTTGGTGCTGATAAATCTGCTAATTGTGATGATGATAATTTAGAATTCAATCTTGTGTTTTCAGCTGTAGTCAATGAAAGATAAGCATCTTTGGCAGCATTCTCTTTCTGAGGATTGGGTGATGAACCATAGAAAGAAGAAGAATTCTTCATGGCTGATTTCATTGGTCTTTTACCACGACTAGGTGATCCATCTGATGAGATCGATGATGTGGAGCTGCCATTATTCATTACTGGAGCTTTTAACTCATCACTACTAGCATCAAGATATCTTTCTATAGCCTTGTAATCTGAATCAATTGGAGCAGTAGGTTGATCGAAAGTTTCGCTTACAGCCACAACGGAAGCACCCACTGGAGCAATAGAACCATCAACTGGTTCAGGAAGACTCAATTCATCTTCAGCGATTTCGTCTGCCTCTGATTCAGTTATGATTTGAGGAATGTCATTGAATGTAGGACGTGATTGAGAAAGTGGTGTATCGTCTGCACCTAACCCAACTTCTTCAATACCAAAGTCATCGTCAACTAGATGATTGTCATGGTCATGATCGTCATGATCATCAACTAAATGGGCTTCAGCCTGGTCCTTATTTAACGTAGCGTCGAGAATTGTATTATCAATTTGTGACTCATTGATAGTGGTCTCTTCGATCTTTTGATCAACCTCATCAACTTTCAAAATAGAAGGGTCAATGGTTGGTTCAGGGAATATCTCCTTAGATTCAAACTCATCAATAATAATGTTATTAGGATTGATAGTAGGAAAGTCTGAGTTAATTGAATCGTCATTGTAATTTGAAGAAGTTGGAGAAATGAAATCATCATCGGTTTTAGCACCACGACTGATTAAAGTTGGTGCTAACTTTTCTGGTGATTCATGAACTCTATGGTCATCTTCATTCAATGTCAGACTATCATTAACTTGATGATACCCATTCAAGTCCAAAATCTCTGTTTCCAATTCCTTAAGTTTGGATTCGTTCACTAAACGTTTAGTCTTTAATTCTTCATACTCTAATCTCTTCAATTCCAATTTCTTATTCAAGTCTTTTTCTTGTTGGATCTTTTGTTGAAGGATTTCCAATTGGATTTGATCCTCTGATCTCTCAGGAATGGTTTCAGTGTTGGGGACGGTTGTTGGGGTGGTGGTTGATTTCTTAGGTGATGACCTAGATAATGGACTGCTTGATGAATTAGGTCCCAGTTCTTCAACAATTGTCGTTTGTGGATGAACTAAACTGGATAACCTCAGTGATGGTTTACGCTTAGCAACCTTAGGAGCATGTAATGAATTCAAAGAACCAGATCTTCCAATATTACCACCACTTCTAATGGAATTATTCCTAGAAATCTCATTTTGCATTGTTGTTTCAGGCACTTCAATGATCTTTATACCGTTAGGAGTTGGTATGTACTTCTTTACCATCTTAACTGACGACTTAGGTGTATGGGAAAGTTTCAAATCCTTGACAGTCTCATGATTATAAGAACTAGGATCTTCAGAGATCTCTTCTAAAGTATCATCATAATTCAAACTACTGTTTGCAGAATGTCTTGGAGACGATAATACTTTTGAAGACCTTGAGTTTGGCAAGGTATTTGGACCTCTTGCTTGTGGCGAAGGAGATTGTGACTTGATGATGGTTGATTTGCTATTAACAGATGGTGATCTTTTTAACAATGAATTACTCTTATTAATCTGTTGGATGGAATTGGACCTTGGAATAGTCCTTGACCCAATACTACCAGTTCTGCCAATAATACCATCCCCACCATTTTTGATATTATTACCAATAGTTAAGGCTGCTGCCATTGCACTTGAGTTTGGTTGATTTGATGGTGGTGCACTATGATTAACACCTGTATAAGCAGTGGTATGAGTGGTTCGACTTTTTCTTCTTGAAAACATTTCCTTTTGTGGTTCTTGACTGTACGAGTTTAGTTGAGTGAATTAGTAATTGATTATAATTGGCTGATATAAACGTTTATGTTTATATCCTTATAACCAGCAACTATGATTTTGAAATTTGTGCGGATCGGAAATATTTCAGAACCTAAACGAACACACGATACACGGTTTCAACGGAGATATGGGGTTTGAAGAAATCTTGTATGGGGAAGAGATGGGGGAGAGAGTACTTGAGGTATAAGGAGAGTCTGGGGTGAGTGGTTTTGAATTTTAGAGTCCATGTGGTAGGGGATGGGTTATGGCTCATTTGTGATAAGCCTCATTTGTGTATGGCCTGGGTTAACTACACATGTGCCTATACGAACTTTATTGATTTTATTTATTCATTATTTACATACTAGTATTCACTATTGGAGATTTTAGGGTAATTGAAGTGGTTACTATGATTGGAGGTGGTGTTATTAAGTGTGCTAGTAGTTTGAGCTAATGCCTGAGTTTGATCTACGGCCAACGACCTACGCACTACGATCTCGCCCCATGTCACGCCCTATACTCTACACCGCGAGATTATGACCTACGCCCTATGATCTGATTTATCCCAATAAAATTAGCTAAACTCGTACCCAATCTTTGTCCATTCTGAACCAACATCACTAAAAAAGGCTTACTTAATATCAAGATCCCTGACCATACAAATCCCTGGATTAATGGCATGATTATTTGATCCTTTATTATAGCATAGGTAACAATAGAAGGTGTTATTATTGGTAAAGGACTATTCAATTCTTCTTGTTCTTCTTCATCAATTTCTCTGTTTAGTATACTTATCTGTGACTCACTAAGAGAGTCTAATCCTTTAGGTTCAGATGGTTTAGCATATTCGTTAAGACTCTTCATGAACGTTTGTTCGAACCTAAGATCTGGTAAGGGTAAAGTTTTTAAATTCAATTTTGACATTGGCTTTGTGTGTTATGTCGTACTTGTGTCCTTGTCTATGTTTGTGTTTCTTTCTACTACTTCTTTAGTAACTTGTAATGCTTTTGTGTAATGCGAGTCCTGTTTGTGTCACCTCTAATCTTCTCAGTGTATTCTCTAACGCTCTATCTACAGCTACTTGGGTCTCAGTCGCACTCGAGAAAATTTTCAACTATGGATATTGACAACGATAGTGGACCTGCTATCACTATCAGGAACTCTGATAGAGATCATGTGGATTTAGTATTAAAGAATGTCGACTTATCTGTAGCTAATTCTGTTAGAAGAACCATGTTAGCAGAAGTCCCTACTTTAGCTATTGATTTAGTTGAAATCGATATCAATACCTCAGTATTAGCTGATGAATTTATAAGTCATAGATTAGGGTTAATACCTTTAAATAGTGAAGGTATTGATGAATTATCTTACTCAAGAGATTGTACTTGTGATCAATATTGTAATAAGTGTTCAGTTAAACTTGAATTATCAGCAAGAGGTGATACTGATTCCACCATTAATGTTTATGCTTCCCATTTAGCCAAATTTGAAAATGGTTCAAGATTAGGAGATCCTGTAATTAGAGACAAAAATGGTCAAGGTCCTATAATTTGTAAATTAAGAAGACATCAAGAGTTAAGAGTCACTTGTATAGCCAAAAAAGGTATTGCTAAAGAGCATGCCAAGTGGTCTCCATGTTCAGCAGTTGGATTTGAGTATGATCCTTGGAATAAGTTAAAACATACTGATTACTGGTATGAAGTTGATGCTGAAAAAGAATGGCCAAAATCTGCCAATTGTGAATGGGAAGAAGCTCCTGATCCTGAAGCTCCTTTTGATTATGAAGCCAAACCTTCGAATTTCTATTTTGATATTGAAACTGTTGGTAACTTACCACCTAATGAAGTTTTCATAAAGTCATTAGAAACTTTACAATTGAAATTAGCAGGAATTTCTGTGGAATTAAATAAAGATAACGTCGAAGCAAGTAGTGCTGCAAATGGAGGGTTTACTACTTACGGAAGAACTCCAGGTGGTCAATCTCCAACAATGGATACTTATGGGTCAAATAGTTATGGAGCTTCAAGTTGGTAGAAGTCATAGCTGAGAGTTATAAGATGTGTATAATCAATGTATGTACAGTATACTAAGGATTGAGATTTTGGATGAAGGGTGTGGGTTGGTCTATGGGAAGAGCTATGGGATAGATCTCTGATTGTTCCAACCTATCAACTCATCAAACTTCACTAACTTACCACCAAAGATATCTAAAGCACTACCAAACGTTAAATCTACTTTGCCCTTACTTAGCTCTTGCACTAAATCCAAATCTCTCACCAGTGATGCTCCACCAGCATAGACTATCTTTCCTTCAAACCCATTAGGACACCAGTCTCCTAACTTTTGGACCAATTGTCGATCAATACCTTTACATAATCCTTCAACGTCGGCAGCATGAATCAAGAATTGATCACAGTACTTAGATACTTCCTCTAAGAATTCACTACTGAGTTTACTAGTAGTTAATGTCTGCCATTTGTTCATCGATACCACCCAACTAGGTTCACCATTCTCTATCACTGTTCTACAACTTAAGTCCACTATGAGTCTTTGCTTGCCTACAAGTTCGGAGATCTGTTTGAGCCTTAACCAATTGAATTGTTTAGTGCCGTTGTCGTCTGTGAATAACCAACTTGTGATAATGATATGTGAGGCTTTGAATTCGTCTAACCATTGTAGGGCATTGGTGTCATTGATACCACCACCAACCTGTAATCCATACGGCCAAGTTTTACATGCTAACTTAGCAGCTTCGTCATTAGCAGTGTTAGATCCTAGCTTTATCACATGACAACCTTTTAATTGTGATTCTTTATATAATTGAGCATAATAAGACGATGGCTTTGTGGATACGAAATTCTCAGTAAGAGAATTTGAAGTTGATGTGTCATCTTGTGTGAGTGTACCACCGACAATTTGTTTTACTTGACCTGAATGGATATCAATACAGCCTCTGAATTTAGTCATATCGATTATTGTGAGATTAGTGAGATTAGTGAGAGACTAGCGGGAGACGGTGCCGGACTAACTGCACCAAAAATGAGAGATGAGAAGACTTGAGAAGACCTGCGATACATACCAAGACATACTACCCAACCACAAACACAAAGGTAAAATGGACGATGATTACATAAAACAATTAGAAATCCAAAGACGAAATTTTGAAGCCCAATTTGGGAGTTTAGAAACCATGGGATTTGAAGATAAGTCCAAGATCCAAGCTAACCATAGTGAAAGCGAAGATAGTGAAGATGAAGAATTCCAAGGATTTGGGTCAGATCAAGAGGATGAAGAGGAAGAGGTTCAAATAAGTTCAAACGAAAGTTCAGATGAATCATCAGATGGTGAAGAATTCGAACCCGTACCAGAAAAGCCAAAAATTATTAAGCTTAATGATAATTATTCTAATGGCCCAATACTAAGTAAAAAAGAACAAAGAAATATCAGATCCGGAAGAGCACCAACCTTAAAAGAAATCGAAGAAAAAGCCATAAAAGATTCAAAACTTACATCAAAGCAACTAGCCAATCAAAAGAAAGAAGACGATGATAACTTAGAGAATGATGTTAAATTGCAAAGGCTCTTACAAGAGTCACATATATTATCAGCTAACTTGAAATATAGTGGAGCTGATGTAACGTTACAGACACTTGATTATGAAGAGCCTACAGGTAAAGCCCGTAAGAAAGCATTAACTTCCAGGATAAGAAATATCTCTTCAATCAATTCAAGTGGACAACCTAAGAAATTAGAGAAGATGCCTATGTCTATGAGAAAAGGAATGATCAAGAGCAGAGACAAGAGGATTCAAAAGTATGAGGAAGAAGCTAAGAACGCCGGGATTATACTTTCAAAGGTTAAAAAGAATGAATTAAGAGATTTGAATGGTGGAAGGGGTTCAACCTTTGCAAGTGATAGATTAGGGCATGGAAAGAAAGACAATAAGAGAGTTAGAGATAGAGGATTGAAGATCAACTCTGTAGGTAAAAGCACAAGGAATGGGTTGATGATCAGTAAGAGTGAAATAGAAAGGATCAATAAGAAGAGGAGGTAAGATAACCACAAAGAGACCATTACTATGAAGTTTACTATGGTCTCTATCATATAGAACTAATGCGACATACACATAGATACCACGACATCGGTGTGACATTACTACCACTCTATTACACAATCGCGAATATAAACAAACCATCATGTCAGAGGTATTACCCAAAAAGAGAGGTAATACCGCCCCCCATGGAGCCAGGATTGTTTCTAATCGATTACAGGATTTGTCCAAACAAGGAAGGGTCATATCCAATCGATCATTAAGCAAATCGAAACGTGTAATATCCAATAGAGGTGATATATTCAATGAAGGCAATTCATCATTTGGTGAAGACGCCATTGATTTCGACTCCAATAAGAACACAATCTTATCTAATTTCGAAGAATGGATCAAACTTTCAACTGATAATAAAATCACATCAAAAAACTCATGGCAATTTGCTCTTATTGATTATTTCCATGATTTAAATGTCATTAAGGATGGTGATGATATTAATTTCCAAAGAGCTTCAGCAACGTTAGATGGGTGTGTCAAGATCTATTCAAGTAGAGTTGAATCTGTGGCCACTGAGACTGGGAAATTATTAAGTGGATTGGCCAATAAAAAAGGCGATGAAGCTGATCAAGAAGGTGAAGATGATTTAGAAGGCTATGAAGAAAGTGATGGTGAAACTGTTAAAAAAGCTAGAAAGATCAATAGGGTGATGGAAAGTACTTTAGTTAATTTTGATACTATCAAAATCAAAAAATTAGATCAAGAATTAGCAATTGATCCCTTATTCAAGAAAGCATTAGCAGAATTTGACGAAGGTGGAGCAAAATCCTTGTTATTGAACACGTTAAGTATTGATAAAACTGGTAGAGTTGTATTTGATGCTACTACTACTGGAAATAAAGAGAATGAAGTGGATATAATGGTCCCACAAAATCAAAATACCAATATAAATTTGAATAAACTTGAAAATATTTTATTTAATGATGATAAATTAGATACTATGACAATATGTCCATCAATTTCTCAACTTAAAGATGTTTTGAATGATATAGATCAAGCTAAAACAATTTTAAGTGATGTTAATAATAAATATTCGAATGATGAGGAGCCACAAATAGATCAAGAACCACTTCAAACTGATTTTGATTTTGGTAATTATGATGATAACGATTTTAATGATGATTTGAATGAAGAACCTTCCGGTAGTAACTATGAGACTCCAACAAACAAGGAGGTAGAATATGAATTAGGACCTGGTAATCAAATATTAGATCAAGATTTAATGGCTTATTTCGATGAAACTATGAAAAGTAATTGGAGAGGTCCTGAACATTGGAAAGTGGCTGCTTATAAGAAATCAAAGAACATAGCTGAGAAGAATATTGAGTCAGAGTCATCTGTTTCAAGATCATCTACCAATGAAGAAAAACCTAAAAAGAAGAAAGAAAACCATTTAGTGGATTTCTTTGAAGAACTTGATGAAGAAACAGAATCTAAGATTTTTGATAATGCCAAGTATGTTAATCTTCTTAAGAAACCTAATGAACAAAGTACAAAATTACCAGAAGATATTCAATACAATTCAACCAAATTGACTAATCTTTTCTTCAAACCCCAAAATTCCATATTGTATTATCCTAAAGTACCTAAATCCGATAGTGATACCAAATTCACAGATGAAAATTATTTCGCTGAACAATATAACCATGAAGATCGTATGACATCATTCCATCAAGCACAAATGGATGAAATCAATAAGGATGATTTTGATGGTGGTGAAGATGATGTTTTTGGAGGTATTGATTTCAATGATGCTTTAGAAGATAATAACGAACCAGATAATGGTAATAATTTATTAATTGGGGGTAGAAAGGTTAGACCTGAGTATGTAAATTTCTCACGTATTGCCAAGAGAGTTGATGTGAAGTTATTGAAAGATAACTTATGGAAAGGTATACAGAAAATGACACCACCACCAAGTCCTAGCAGTAAGAGTCAATCTGACACTAATGAAGAAAAAGATCCTGAAGAAGGGAACATCAAGCAATTCGGAGAGTTGGTAGAAGATATT
Source organism: Yamadazyma cerambycidarum (assembly GCA_030574835.1). Taxonomy (NCBI): domain Eukaryota; kingdom Fungi; phylum Ascomycota; class Pichiomycetes; order Serinales; family Debaryomycetaceae; genus Yamadazyma; species Yamadazyma cerambycidarum. The sequence goes on along the minus strand of JAJMFR010000029.1, from coordinate 17,425 downwards.
GGTAAGATGTATAACCCGGAAGAAAGGAAAGATTTATCAACAAGTTTCTGTTTCATTTGTTTATTGCATTTAGCCAATGAACATGGATTGAGTATTAGCGGTAATGAGAATCATGATGATTTGAAGATCACGGGATTTTAGTCTGCTGATCAGGTACCAGTACTGTAAGAGATACACGACTGGAAGATTATTAAAGGCTGTGGTTTGGGTATGTATAGTAGTAATGTATATAATGTCATTAGGTCGCATTTTCCGTAACGGTTTGACAGGTCAAGATAGTATCACGTGATATTATATACTGAGGTGTATTCGACATGTAGCTCTGATTATACATCGACTATTACCCCAACTGACTCTTTCAGACCACATCTCTCCTCTATCAAGGTGCACAACCCTCCAGCCAAGCTCATCCGCTGATCCTCTGATCATGCCTAAACCGACTTTAAGCGGCTCAGTGAGGCAAATTGTCGTGTATGACTTTTTATCGCGGAAACTATTGGAAACCATCATGATCAAACGGTTAGCCACTAGTAACATGATGATAAAACCATATGGAATAAATGGTCTACTCCATAGATCATTATACCGTGGCAACATCATCAAGATCCTAAGACCTATAGGGATCAGAGCTGTTTCAAATTCTACCATCAGTCTTTTACAGTCTCAGGAACAATTAGCAAACAGTGATTTAAAGAATACTAATGCCCAAGCTGAGTTTTATAAATCATTATTAGCAAATAATTATCCTCATATCGTTGTACAAAGGTATGAGACCCCTGGGATTGCCAGTTCTCCAGAATGTACTCAGGCGTATATCGAGGCTTTGAATAAGATTGGTAAAAAAGGTAAAGCCGAACAAGTCATGAGGAATTTAACCAATGAATATCCTCATACTAATGGGTTCCCTAATGGGTTTGGATCCAAGTATGAACCTGTACATGTTATAGTAAGTGAAAGTATTTTCACTATTATTTCTAAATGGTTAAAATGGTTGATACCTGTTGGATTATTAACATACGGTGCTACTAATGCCTTTAATTACCTTATCGAAAACGGTACAATCTTTAAAAACGCTGAAGTTGTTGATAAATCTGTTGATGTATCACAACTGACAGTTAAATTTAGTGATGTTCAAGGATGTGATGAAGCTCGTGCTGAATTAGAAGAAATCGTTGAATTTTTAAAAGATCCTTCTAAATTCACTGGTTTAGGTGGTAAATTACCAAAAGGGGTACTTTTAACAGGTCCTCCAGGTACTGGTAAGACTTTATTAGCAAGAGCAACCGCTGGTGAAGCGGGTGTACCATTTTTCTTTATGTCAGGAAGTGAATTTGATGAATTGTACGTGGGAGTTGGTGCTAAAAGAATCAGAGAATTATTCAATCAAGCACGTGAAAAGTCACCTGCCATCATTTTCATTGATGAATTAGATGCTATTGGTGGAAAAAGAAATCCAAAGGATCAAGCTTATGCTAAACAAACCTTAAATCAATTATTAGTTGAATTAGATGGATTTAGTCAAACTTCAGGGATTATTATAATTGGTGCTACCAATTTCCCAGAAAGTCTTGATAAAGCTTTAACTAGACCTGGTAGATTTGATAAAGAAGTTAATGTTGATTTACCAGATGTTAGAGGTCGTATTGATATTTTAAAGCACCATATGAAAAATGTTGAAACTTCTGAAAATGTTGATCCATCTATTATTGCCAGAGGTACACCAGGATTAAGTGGAGCTGAATTAATGAATTTAGTTAACCAAGCTGCAGTCCATGCATCCCAATTATCAGCATCATCGGTTGATATGAGTCATTTTGAATGGGCTAAAGATAAGATTTTATTAGGAGCAGCTAAAAAGAAAATGGTTATAACTGAAGAAAGTCGTAAGAATACGGCATATCATGAAGCCGGACATGCTATAATGGCAATGTATTCCAAAGGAGCAACACCATTATATAAAGCTACCATTTTACCAAGAGGTAGAGCATTAGGTATAACCTTTCAATTACCAGAAATGGATAAAGTGGATATGACTAAGAATGAATGTTTTGCCAGATTAGATGTTTGTATGGGAGGAAAAATTGCTGAAGAAATGATTAATGGAGTTGAAAATGTCACCAGTGGATGTTCATCAGATTTAAGTAATGCAACCAATGTAGCAAGAGCGATGGTTTTGTCTTATGGAATGAGTGATGTAATAGGACCTATTAAATTGAGTGATGATTGGGAAAGTTGGTCAACTAACTTGAGAGATTTGGCTGATAAAGAAATCAGGAAATTCTTAATCGATAGTGAAAACAGAACTAGAGATTTATTGAAATTAAAGAATACTGAATTAAAGAGATTGGCTGAAGGGTTATTAGAGTATGAGACATTAACTAAGGAAGAAATGGAGAAGATAGTAAAAGGTGAGCCAATCAAGAAGACCAAGATCATAAGCAATACAGTTATTAGGAATAATAAGTATGATATTGCATTAAATAGTCTGAAGAGTACAGATAGCAAGTAGTTTTAGAAGTGGTAGTAATTAGTGTAAATATAGATCACTCTTGTACGGACACTCACTCTTGTAGGGACACACTGTGAGTCTAACACCAGCTAAGCCTAGGATCTCCTAGCAAATCCCAGATCATCGTATCTAAGGCACAGGGTCCTAATGAGAAATTCCTACTAAACAATGTGCCAGTAAATATCCCTGAAAATTCAAAGAACAGTGTTTATGTCTGACCTAGGAAAATAACTCGTGTGACTTCTAACCTTATCCATCGACCGTTAGCACCCAACATTTGCCGGGGTTATTTTATTTAAGCCCGTCTATTTTAAGCCGCATATGTTGAAGGACTAAAACATCGTGTGTGGCCTAAATTACTGGAGATTATTTTTGCACCCACGTGGGATTAATCATAGTCAATGATTTTCATAGCCAATTTCAAAAACGACTAGTTACCAGTTATAGACATTAGGCGAATATATTGACAATGAACTATTATACTAATATGATCCGTTATTGATCTAGTACTGCCACAGATACCGCAACTCTACAACCTATGAAGGTTTAAGCTAATGTTATCAGATTGAAATTAAGTTTGCAGAGTATAATTATTTTAAGTTCGGAATCTCCGTTCCTGAATAAATCAGTTTCCGTAATTTCTTATATACCATCGAATTTTTCAATTCTGAGTTTCGTTAGAAGGAGTCAACCTCATTGAGCTCAAGTTTAAGTAGCTAGTCATAGATTTGATCAACTCAGTTGCCACAAAACCAAACTTTTAAGCTTGGTTACACAAACACAAATCGTTTCAACTCATAATTTCCTAAAACAGAGAAAGTCGTTTTAAGGTGAGATTATATCACTATAGTTAACTTAGGCTTTGCATATTACAAAAAAGTTGAGAAATTCGTCAGAAATTTTTTTAAGGACAAAAGATTAAAATACCTGAACAATTCATACTGTTTAAGTTTATAAACCACAAATACTAATAACTCCAAGTTTATATATAATTAACACCCACAAAAAGAGCCACCGTAAATTTTAAGAACCACAAAACGAATAAGATGGAACAAAGTGAATGGTTTAGTCCACCAAATAAATCAGATTCAACACCATACTACGATTTGAATGAAATAACTGAAGACAAATTTAATGAACAAGATTTGATGAATCAAATAGATACGAATATTTACGATAATCCCCAACAAAATTTCAATCTTGATTATAATTTCGATATAGGAGATTTGGATTCAAATTTAGCATATGTCGATAGGCAAGGGAAGAACCATGGTCATCAAGATCATGGACATGGTCAAGGTCAAGGTCAAGGTCACGGACATGATCAAAATGGAGGACACCACCATGGTCATAGTCAGAGTCAATCTCATAATCAAGTCCATTCACACCATAATTCAAGATCTGATCATATTATACATAACAATTCAACTGCTTTCCCTCCAACCGACATCATTGAAAACACTCCGTTGATTTTACCTAACAAATCGCACTTAAATAATGGGGTTGTAAACTCGCCAATCTTGCCAAGTCAAAATGATAAGTCTTTTAACAATCAACATTACTACCACAAGTCACAAAAGAACAAAAGTAAAGAACTATTCGAACTTAATCCTAACCAGCAACATATTAGACCCGATGCAGTATTCACCCCATTGGTATCACCATCCAATACACCGTTAGATAAGAAATATTCTAATCCTATTCAAACTACGTTTGAACCTTTAACATCACCAGCATTAGCAGCCCAGGATAATAACAATTATAATCATAGTAAAAGAAGAACATCATCATCAACATTCGCACCAGTTGATGAGAATAAACCTACTAGTTATAAGAGAAGAACACCTCATGGGACCCCAATTTTAGCATCAAATAAGAAATCACCAACGTCAATTTCCACTATTGGCAATTTTGAAAAATTACCAGAATCTTCTATCAATAATAACCAAAATTATTCGAATTCAAATTCCGATTCAAATTCACTTTCTAATTCAAGTACTCCAATGTTACCACCTCAGTCTAAAAAATTGGATAATAGTAGTACAACTACTTCCCCACAATTGATGAGTTTTACTATGGGCAAATTAGCTAAACAAGATTCAAATTCTCATATAAATGGTTCTTTAAATGGTACATCAAATGATATGAGTCCAACATTGAAATCTAGAACTTCATCAATCTCAAGATCCTCAGATAATTCTCCAAACTTGGCAGCTTCCAAATCAAGAGAAAAGCCTGCAACCAAAAAGGCAAGTCATAAATTAGCTGAACAAGGCAGAAGAAACAGAATGAATTTAGCTGTGCATACTTTAGGTTCATTGATACCTCAAAATTATCATGATCAGGTAGCTATACCTTCAAAGGCTACAACTGTAGAGTTAGCTGCTAAGTATATTAGAGACTTGTTGAATGAGCTCAATGATTTAAAGCATTGAGGGTAGGCCTAGCATTAGTGAATACTGAGCTACCAAAACAAACGATAAAGGTGTAGTTATATGAGGATGTAAATATTGTACTATAATAAATGATGCTTGTTGAAGTATTGTCTTCTTTATGCTTAGCTATATACATTCGGCATCCATTTGGAATCAAGTCCTCGGGCAATCCTATGGCACCCTATTCCTCTGGCCACCATTCTGGCTTCATCACCTTTACCCCCACATACTTGGTATCCAAATCAGGTACCTCAAACTTAAAATACCTCTTATCAGCATCCTTTAAATTAACTAACATAAACCCTAAATTATCCTTTATGAATAATATCTTACCAATATTTTGCTTACGTCTCTTTAAAGGCTTTCCAAATGGACTAGGACTGGAAACATCAACTTGAGGTTCTTGATCCTCAATCAATGCACTAACCTCTAACTTATCAATGTTACTGACATTTATCTTTGATAAAATATCAAGAACTGGATCTTGTAAATCCAAGGAAATCTCATCACCTTCATCAATGGTCTTTAACCTATCATTGGTGAGCTCAAAGAACTGTACGGGGAAAATTCTCTTCCGTATAGCTCCAGAATTGTAAGTTCTACTAGTCAATTCTTGTCCGTTATAGCATCCTTTATCTAACGACAATCCGTTGATTAGATCAAGATTCATATCAAATGGCAATAATTGATAATTTGGTGGAGAGTCTGTTGACTCATATAGTCCATTAAGAACCCTACGTCTTGTGATTTGATCAGGTGTGGTTGGTGTAACTTGGAATTGTGATTTAAACGATTCACTAAAGAAATCTGGGGTAATAGCATTATTAACTATGAGCTTAAGTCCGAAATTTGGAATTCGATTATCTATGCCAATTCCAACCAAATTTTGTGAAAACTTGGATGAAACTACCACTTCATCTTTTATGAACTTTTCAGCTTGTTTGACTGCATTTTGTGGATCATAAGTATGGAAATATTCAGATTGAATTTTGTCCAAGAATTCATCAAATTCAGGGGAATCGTTATAATAATAGTACAGGTGATAATCTGTAGTTTCGAATGATATTTTGGATTGAAGCTTATACATTTGGAACTTGAAACTCATGAGTTTGGTCAATGATTCTTCAAGCTCTATTAAATAGCTTGGTTCTTGTTCAAGACATTTATCTTGATAAAAAGGGTTTGGATATATGAAACTATCACTTACAACTCTTCCTTTACCATTCAAGAACATGGAATACACGCCATCTCTTCGAATAAGAATCTCCTTATCGGGATCATATAGATCTTCGTGCATTATACCCCAATTTTGTTTGAGGTCTATGATACTATTAAGATGTTGATGTAAGGAATCGGATTCACTTATAGTGTGACGGTTCTTTTTGATGATGTTCGGTATGAACCTAGTTGTAGCAAGCCCATTTAGGAAATGGGCTACGTCAGGTCCTTTCATTGATATTATACGTTTGTTAAGTTGAGCAAGGCCATTCATGATTAGTGAGCATGCGGGAAGCGATGGGCAGAAGTAGGCAGAATTTAGACAGAGCTGAGCCGACCGAGACGGTTCCTGCTAGGGAAGAGTATGGTAGAGTAAAGTAGAGTAGACAAGTACCTAAGTGAAGAGACACAAATAAATATTCATTAACGACACATTCCTGCTCCTAAACACTCCTACCTCCACCTACAGCTGATTGATCTGTCTGCCAACTTCATGCTTTGGCTTGTCCTCCAAATTATCAGCACTTTGGTTCAACTTCTCTCTGATCTTTTCATTCAACCCCATCTTGGTTATCATATCATTATGAACCTCCAGTAAGTTCAAAGAAGAATGATTACGTGAAGCATAGTTGGATGGACTATTCAAATAACTTGAACTGTTATTCAAATCTTCATTACGAGAATCCAATTCTCCAAAGTCAAAGTATCCATAACCACCCAAATAATCGAACTCATTCGAGTTTGAATTGGATGATGATGATGTGAGTGAATTTGATAATGGCGTTGAGTCATGTGATTTATTGAATTCATGTAAATGACTCGAAATACCAGGAGTTTGGGTTCCTGGGGTTTGAATTCCTGGGGTTCCTCCTGGGGTTGGGGTTTGACTTGGTGAAATACCCAAAACATGAGATTTCTTGGAACTATCTAAATTATGCTTATCCAATGGAATTACAAAACTATCGACCGATAATTCAATTGGATGTCTTGTTGAAGGCGATTCAATATTTAAATTCTTTAACTCATTTTCTACCCGAAGTCTTTGTAACTCAATATTCCTATAGCTGTTGTCCTTATTTAAGCTGTATAAGATATCATTTTCGGATACTAACATCAACTTGACTTCATTAACAATCTTGACTAAAGTATTCAAGAACCTTTCGTTTTGTCTGAATTTAGAACTCAATGTTAATAAGATCTTATCATTATGAATGATATATCCAATTCCAAACCCTTGATCTATGGCTGGTGGGATACCAAAAAGGTAAAGGGCAGGATTACCACAATTGGAGATCAATAATTTTGGGGTTAGGATTTTGTTAAGCATAGGATTGGAAATTATTGGTAAATATGTGGAAGACATTTTTTCAAAATCAATTGGTGGTAATTCGGTATTAATGGAATTCAAGAAATTCGATGCTTTTGGATGTTTGATAATGTGTAAAAGAGATGTAAGGTGACGTTCAAACCCTTGACCTTTCATAGCTGCTAAATATTGAGTGGTATGATTTTTACAACAGTTTTCAAAGCTCTTCCATTTCTGGGATCTGGATGAATTGGTTATGTAAAGTTTAACCAAATTGAAGATATCATCATTCTGAATGGCGATAAGTTCGGTTCTTGCATCTCTAAACTTCCTGGTAGTAATTGGTTCTAAAGTATTAGCAAGTTTCCCGTACAAAGAATAATTAGTGATCTGCAAGCAAACTTGTAAGACTGAATCAATTGATAATTTGAACTTACTCAATAGGGCCGAATTGAATTTCAATTTCAAACACGTATACATATGTTGATTAATCAAGTCAGCCAATCTGGTTTCGGATAAGTGAATAAGACTTAATAATTCAGGAGTCTTGTTGATAACTAACCTTTGATAAGTTGGTCTTGAGGTTGTTAATTTATTAGAAATGAAATTGATATCACCAAATAATGAGTACTCAATGGCATTGATGTTTTTAGCCAACTTTAAAATTGAATCAGTATAAATGTCACTTATAAATCTTAAGATAGCAGTACTATCCATTGAAGTACTTTCCCATACGATACCAGCAACAGAATTTGCAGTAACAATCAATTGCAATTTATCATACCATCTTGAGGTACAACTACCAATTTGAATGTTATGATCCAATTCTGAACTACCATGACTGATGCATTGAGTTTTCTCTTGATCTGTGATGGGACTGTTAGGATCAAGAACAATGACAAACAAGGATTCATCGATAATTGATAAATTCTTATAATTGGACTTCATGAGCTCTAATCTTCCAAGTTTCCAATAATTATAACTTTGGGTAGTTAAAGCTCCTATGGCATTATTGATCGATTCAATCTTGTCAAAATTCTTAGAATCCTCTAAGATGCTTTGCAAGATCAATGATAGATCATAATCATTGAAGTAGATTTCATTATCATCATTCAATACCTCAAGGTTGTAGAATTGGTTATTGGAAACTATGACAATGTTGTTTGAGGTTTCAGCCTTCTTGATATTAATATGATGATAAGTCGTTGAAGTTTCATTCAAGTCAGGAACTCTTGTAGTTCCGAATAGGTTCTTATAACATTTCATAGTTAAAGGGTTACCATTCTTGGGGGTTATATCAGGATTCAAAGTTTCGTTCCTTAAACTAATGATGAACTTCAATGATGAGTTGATTAAACTAGCAGCTCTTTGTTGTTGATTTGGAGGGTTCATGAATTTGGAGTATGGATCTTCTTGTAAGATCAAATAAGGGTTTCTTGGTAAAATATCGCCTCTTAGCTCTCCATATATCCCAGGATTAGTCTCATCATTTATACTGTTCAAATAACATGGGTGTTCAGGTTTTTCGGATATAGCCTCTAAGTGCTGTTGGATCAACTTAACATTTGGATCATTTAAGAATTCGGTCGATTCATTAGCCAATTGATTGTATTCGTCGCTTGACACCAAAGGTTTTAAAGCACTTAAGAGCTGTTGAACTGTTGATGTTAATTTAGGTACTGGTAACTTGGGAAGATCATTTTCATATTTGAAAGTGTTAGACATTGATTGGATCTCTTTTTGTGGTTTCCTTTTGTGGTTCCTTTTGCGGTACTAATTTCTTGGTGTTTTATGGGGGTTTATTGGCTTTTATTTCTTGGTGTTTGATGACTACTCGGTGTTAATTTGTTGAGTGATAAGTAATATGTGGGGTTCCCTTAAGTGCGGGTGATCAAAGTGTCGTGCCATCTATTAAAGTCATAACTAATGTCTCTGGGGTGGAATGTCTCATCGATGGAATATCGCATTACTATCACCAGGTTCCAAGAAACGTTCTTCACGGGTAGAAGCCCTTCAATTGATTGAGTACTGCCCTTCAAATTATCGCTAAACTCTAAAACTCCTTGTCATTCATTTAAAAGCCTCAAATCACTCCGATTGAAGCTAAATTTAGAACCTTATCCTAACCACAAAACCCTTACATTTGTCCAATTAAAGTTTAGGATAAGTTTATAGTTTCTCCGATCCCATTCTGATTGAAAAGGTTTAAGGTTTCAATCCCGGTGATAAAACCTTTTTTTTTTCCGATATTTAGAGCAAAGAAACTTTAAACTATTTTTAATCTATATTACACCCTATATTGCTATTAACTTAAATAAACCTCTTCCTAATGGGACCTCCCTATTAGTGTTATTGGTAATATCTATACCATTGATTGTTCATGTATTCTTGGCTTCGTCCATTAATGGCTTAATACATAACCATCCAGTCTCGGTTCTGAAATGTCTTGATAATGCATCACTCCTTGCAAACTTCTTACCACAACCCCATTTAGTCTTACCATCCTTTAAAACCCCTTCACATTTGAAATTCTTTTCACCATTATGTAACAATTCATGTCTTTTCTTATCATGACTTCTTGCAAAGGTTTTTGAACATACTGAACATTTGAAAGGCTTCTCAGTTGAATGGGATTTCATGTGAGATTTCAAATTGTATGGTTTAACAAAGATTTTACCACAGATCTGACATGGTAATTTTGGTGACTCTTCAATTGGTAATTGTTGTGGTATAGTGGTTCCAGACGATGACTTATTCCGCCTTTTCCGTTTCAATGATGGTGAATTGGTATAACTTATGATTGAACTATAATCTATGGATAACTTTTCGTCATCACTATTACTGCCTATACTACTAGGATTACGTTGACTTACATAGTAATTTTGATTATAGCCAGGTGGATAATTCATTGAGTAATTCAAATCATGGTTACCATCATAATGTTGCATCATGTGATCTTTGGTAGAGTAGAATTGGATTGGTGGTAAGTTACCTGATTGTTGACTTTGTGGTTGATTGTAACCTTGGTTATAGATTTGATTACTTGTATTTGGATTCATAGGATTCATTGAATTTGGTATGGATGGCTGGATTGATGAATTAGTCTGGTTTTGGTTTATATAGTTACCATTTTGAACTCTTTGTCCTGACCCATTATATGGTAATGGCAAATAACCTGATTGCTTTTGGTTTGGATAATTCAATGATGGCAATAAAGGTTTAATGTCTTGATTGTTATACATTTTCATACTACCTAAAATTGTTGTATGTTTGTGTTACCTCGTGTTTGTGTTACCTCGTGTTACCGTTATCCTGTTGTAGCTTGTTCTACCCACTAATAAAAATATAGTGGTTTAAACCAATTTATATACTAACTAATATGATATTGTAACTATACCCCTTAATAAGCCTTGTTAGTTACACAAAAGTCCTCCTGTGATTCAGTATGGCTGATATGTCAAATTCAAAAAAATATAATCCCCAAATGTAAAGTCCTGGAATTTTAAACCCCTTTATATATCAGGCTTAAAATTTCATAAATCAAAAAATAAAATTGGAAAACCTCTCGGGTCGGGATTGTGTCAAATGTGTCAAAATCGTGGCTCATTATCCAATGAAAAGCGACCATTGAGTTAATTAACCTCGAATTGATTAATGACCCCCGATATGAACTCTATTAAAGACTATGTAGTATTAATAGCTATATAAGTTTCATTTAAGTATAACCTGATTTGTAATACGATAGTAAATCGAGAACATTCACAGCAATAGGGAAGGCAATGATAAGGCAATGTTAGAAGCACTACGCCATGTTCTAACAATCAGGCTTAACCAAATCCAGAAATTTAGCCTTGTAATTGTCACCAATGGTGTTATGTTCCCCAAAAAAATATTTGCACCAAGTGTCGTAAATAATTATTCAGTGTATGGGCTTAGCTTAGCCTCTTTTTGCATTGCCAAGGTTTACGTTTCTATTGGCTTAACCTAACCAATTTTGATAACAAATGTTAGTGTTTAGAGTTAATTAGGTTTGAGTTTGTTTGTGACAATCCTATTGTTTATTATATCATGTTATCAAAAGTATATGATAATCGGGTACTAATGACGTGTTGTTTAAGATATACGAAACTTAATTCTACTTGCACTAAAACCCTTTGTTATCGGAACTATTCCGCGACATGTCCTACCGCAGTTTCACGGAATCAATGCCGGTATACCCAATTGGGATTTGATTTATTCTCATTTAACAATTGGTTAACAATGATATCATTATCCATGCAGGCATGTAGGTGCAAGCCGTTAACATACAGCATGGTGGAAGCTAAGGAGCTAACAAGTGGCTTGAACCAAGCCCTCTGAGCCTATACGATATGAGGTGCAAAATCCGATCTTATCATATTTCCATATATTTACTATTGGTAACTATTTAATTCTCATGATACTTTTGTGTTCCCTCTAGTGTTGTGTATCTTGTGTTAAGCAAAGGTCTCAATGTGATCATTCGTATCAGTTACTTGGCAATTAGTAATCTTAACCAAAATCAATGCATTATCATCATTCTTTATATAATTGTCAACTTGCTTATCATCGAATTTAGCATTATTCAAATGTAAATTTTTGTATAATTCATATTTGGGATCATTAGCTTCAATAACCTTGGATTCTCCATTGATCATTACACTTACACTTCTTAATTCATTCTTATTCATATTAGTAATCAACTCGAATAAGGAATTACGTCTACCTGATCCTGATCCATTTTCAATAGGTTCAACCTTATCAGAGATCCAATCATGGATTAACATTGAAACCTTATTATTCTTAATGATATTCTCATACTTGGTGGTATTTTTAGGGGAGGTGATAATAATGTAATGTTCGCCATTGTTTTCATAGAATGTAAAATTCATCAATGACACATGTGGAGAATCGTTATATGACGTAGCAAGGTGTAAGTATCTTGTTGATTTGATTAAGTCATAAGCAGGTTGGGGTAACATGTTGCGATGAATTCAGATAGTGCGATAATGTTGCAGATCTATAGGGTGGTGTTTAGTGCGATGTTTAGTGCGACGTTGGTGATTCTACTACGACTGAAGACAACTCGCGTACCATGAGTGAATTCTCTAATGAGTTTAAACCAATTAAATCAGTTAATGATAAGAGCTTGTCAAAGGATAAGGTGTTCCAGAAATTGAGGGATAAACAGAAAATCAGGAAAGTTGAAATAGCCAAAAAGAAAAAGCAGAATTTGAAATTCTTCAAGACTTTCAAGTTGTATAATAATGAAGATGCTGGTCCTAAGGAAGACAAGGATGAAGAAGAGGTCATTGATGAAGTTGAGACGGTGATTTCAATAGATGATGATATACAGGGGACTGAACAAGTACTAGAACGTGAAGATGTAGTTCCAGTGATAGATCATATAGAACAAACACGAGAAATACATTCACAAACAGAAACTCAAAGTCAAACTCAAACTCAGACACAAACCCAAGCACAGACACAAACACAAACACAACCACAACCACAACATTCAGATTCCAAAGATATCCAATTCATCAAAACCACCATCAAAAGAAACCTCCTTTATTCAACCACCATAACGCAGTGTCCACAATATAAAGAAATCTATAGAATTATGGAAAATGCCATTGATCAGAAAGAAGGCAATTCCACCTTAATCATAGGCCCTAAAAGCTGTGGAAAATCAACTATAATTAATGAAGCTTTGAAGTCTCTTAACGAGAAGTATCCTGAGGAGTTTTTGACCATAAGATTAAACTCTTTCGTTCATAATGATGACACAACTGCCATTAGATCTATAGCATCACAACTAGACGAGTTCTTGAAGTCTAAGAATGTTGAAAGTCAAGTGGAGTTTAGGAAGTTAGGGACAAGTTTCAAGAACATTCTAAGTATATTAGAGAATGACTTAATCCAAATATCAGTCATATTTGTAATTGACAACTTGGAGACATTTACTGATGGTAATAAGCAAACTTTGTTATACAACTTATTAGAACTAACCCAAACATCTTCCACCCCAATTTTAGTTCTTGGTACTAGTACGAAGTTCACTACTAGGGAATTGTTAGAAAAAAGAGTAAGATCAAGATTCAGTCAACGGTTGATAACATTGAACAAAATATCAAATGTCGATCATTTTATTGATAATTGTGTGGGTAATTTGAAATTATCAGAGTCAGATATCCAACAGATGGATGACAAGCAATATGGAGAGTCGTGGAATAAGCATTTGAATTCATTAGTTCATAAGAAGTCGAATTTGAATCAACTTCTAGTATCTAACTTTAACACCATAAGGAATATCAAATCATTCAATAATTCGATGATGTTACCGATTCTGAACCTTTCAAGTTCTGAACCTTTCATAAATGATTCTCTTATTGCTGTTTATACCAAGAATCAAATACCAAATCCAGTTCAAGGAGTTTTAGAGTCTTTATCAAACTTAGAACTCCTCTTGGTTATAGCTGGTGCAAGAGTGATTGAGAAATCTAACATGGTATCCATTAATTTCAACTTAGCATACCAAGAGTATACTACAATGATCAAACTGTTCAATCTCAATAAATCAATAGTCAAATCATCATCAATATTGAATCATAGTATCTTACCTAACCTAAAGGTCAATATGAAGACTTGGGACCTGAGTATAATGAAGAATTGCTGGATTGCATTATATAAAGCAGGGTTGCTAATTGACTACGTACCTAATACCGTAGAAGGTGGTGTAAGTGTTAATAATTCAAATAAGCATTATATGTTGGAGGATATTAGAATGGTTCAGTTAGATGTTACTTTAATGGAGTTAAGTTCCTATTGTGATAATTCTTTAAAGCCTTTAACTAAGTTGTAGGTGTGTACTATAATATAAATATTATTAACTTTGGTGGGTTCAGTGTTTGGGCAGTCCAAGGCCCGCCAGGGTCTTCTAAGCCAACACAATAGAAAACCCTAAGTTTATCCTTCCTAATACCTGTCTTATCAGATAAAATGTTATCAGACGAATAATACGTCAACACCTCCGTCAAGTCCCGGGCCTTCTTAACTCCTCCAGAGGTTATTTATAGGTTTAGTCGTGTAAAGTCCTATCAAATTAACTTTTATTGTTTAAGTACAATCAGAAACTCTAACCGGTCAGAAGGTACCACAAAACCCAATTCAAGAAATTTAAGAAAATCCCTAACTCATCACATTGGTAAATCCATATCCCTTTATTGTCCCATGAACCTAATTTAGTCCAGCTATTGCCATTTGCGGCAACATCATTATCCCTATACATCAGCAACAAACTTCAAATGGGAATATGACTTGAAATAGCTGATGGCGGAATTCCCTAATTTCTATTGGAAATTATCCCACTCTTGATATTCCAGACTTCAGGGAGTTCAAATAATATTGATAACATGCATGAATTGCGACACAAATGTGGGTACTTTTTTTCATCAAGTGTCCTATAAAACCGTGGTGATTTCGCAAACTAAAAGTTAGGTCTGACGCCATGCATAAAATACGACATATCTGAAACAAAAGTTGGTTTCAAAAACAATAGGCCTGATATTTCTTGTGTGGTAAAGTTTTAAGGATTTAAACCTAGAGATTTCCTATATTTTTTGAGGAGATTTAAGTTTTAGTTTTTTCACTAGAATTTGAGTTTGATTTTTAGATTCGTGTTTATAGTGATATGGCATTATCACTACATCTAACTAATGATAGTTTGAATGAGTTCTTAGATCCTACCCTAATTAATGATATAACTAGAACAAAGGAGATTTCAGGCACATTTGATAAATCTGAAACTAAGAAACTCTTATGCCAAAACATTCATAAGAATTTCAAAGCTCCGAATGGTAAAATAAGAGAACTAGATTTGAAGGATGTGTATTCTATAATGATCCTTAACTTGAATTTGAAAGATGACTCACCAAAATCCAAATTAAATCTTAAGAAATATTATCCTTATAGTTTTGAAACCACAAAAGCAATAATTGTGTTACAAGATTTGCATTTCGATATAGAAACTGTGATTTCTACAATATCATTGAATTACAAAATCAATGAAATAACTGGCATGAGCTTGTTAGCAAGGTTCTTTAATGGCAAATTATTACATTGTCCAAGTGACAGAACAAGAGATAGTGTCAAATCTGAAACAATTTTGCAGCCAACCCCCAAAGGTGTGGCTATCTTAAGGAGTTTTATCGTTAAGAATGGGATCAAATTCCAACATTTGCCTAATATTATAACTAGTTCCTTCAACACTATGAATTTGTTCATGTTTGAAAGAAATTATTTCAATGACAAAATCATTTACTCTGATTATCTAGTAAAGATTCTATTCATCAAAATGATGGGTACGAAACCAAATATTTGGTCACCTTTGAATCGTCCTGAAAAATTACTGATCTTGCAATCAGATTTACTATACGTTGATGAAACCTTTGTTAAAGGAAATAAAGTCGTCAGTCCATTATTTCATAAATATTTCACCAACCCAGAATCAGACTCCCATGTTCAATATTATAGTAGCTATAAAGGGATCAGAGTATTCCATAATAAATGCGTGAATGGAGTCAAGTATACCTACTGTGTTACTGGAAAAGGGGTCATCCAATGGTTAATGGATTGTACTGATTTTTTATCACCAAAATCTGCTGTTGAAATTGGTAATCTATTTGTTAGTTTAAAGTTGTTATCGCCCGTTAGCTCCGACAGCAGTGGATTCAAGCATGGCCATGATGATTTTTATGTTATCTGTAAATATAAAAGTTTTTGGAACAAATCAACATCAATCAACAAAATTAATCCAATAGTTAATCCAGCCAAGGATTCAGAACCTAAGCTGAATGATCTTAAACATTTCCTAAATGATCCTGGGTTACTGTATCTTTTTAAGCAACATCTTTTGAAAGAGTTCTGTGGAGAAAACACCGATGCTTATAATGAATTGAAGTTGTTTGGTAAGAAGATCAAAATGTTAACTAAGCTTATTGGCTACATTGAAACCAAAGCATCTAATGATCCATTAACAGATTATCATAAGATATATAAGAAACAAACCATGGACTTATCAAATGATTGCTTATCGTTGGCTTATCATATTTACTTCACCTACTTATCAGTAGATGCCTCATTTATCTTGAATATTGATTATAATCTCAGGAACAGAATATCTGCTCTTTTGATCAGAAATCAGAAGGATATTGGCATTTATGATTTGAAGACTCCTATGCCAGTTACACCAGAAAGGGACATAGCGTTTGCCAAAGTTGATGAGGAACCCGCAGAACCCACGGAGCCTTCAGTACCTTCACAGCCAAAATCATCCTTAGAATCAAACACTTCAGCTATCAACACTTCAGGGTCAAATTCAGAGTCCGATTCTAATTCATCTTCAACAGTCCCCACCACGCAAACTTCAAGATTGGGTGATGAGAATATTCAATCTCAAGTCATTGATAACGACAATTCTTCGATCTTTAGTTCTTCTGACCTATCAGTCCCATTAAGTCCTAAAACCAAGTCATTCAGAAATTGTTATGAGTCATTGGTTTGTTTTGCTCCTATGGCTAATGAGTTAATGATAAATATTTATAGGTTAATGGAAGTCGATTCTTTTCCTAAGTTTTTAGAGTCGGAGTTATATAAGGAGTATATGGAAGTCTTGGAGAAGTTTTAAACCGATTTAGTTATTAGAAATATATAAGGAAAATGCGGACTTGTGATTTGGACTCTGCAGTTTTTGCAACCATCACTTTCGTGCCACCAATGTCTCCAGCCAAATTTTATCAATTTTAAAAAGGGTTTTTTCTTGTAAGCAATTACAGGTTTCCCTTTTACACATACGTATATAGTTTTATATAACAATATACATGTATTAGTTTAAAAAAAAAAAAAAAAGCATTATACACGTATATAGTTTTATATAAC
>JAJMFR010000028.1:0-88092 GCA_030574835.1 Yamadazyma cerambycidarum | reverse complement strand
ATCTGGAGTTGGAGTAACAACGACAACTACTGGAGTGCTGTTGATAGTGGTAGTGTAAGTACTTTCAGATGGACCTGGGATGGTGGTGGTTGGAACATCTGGAGGCGTAACGACGACAATAACTGGGGTACTGTTTTCAGTGGTAGTGTAGGTACTTGGAGAAGGACCTGGAACAGTGGTGGTTGAAATGTCTGGAGTGGAAGTTGGAGTAACAACAACAACAACAGGAGTGCTGTTTTCAGTAGTGGTATAAGTACTTGGGGTAGGACCTGGAACAGTGGTTGTTGAGATATCTGGAGTTGAGGTTGGGGTGATAACCACAACTACTGGAGTGCTATTTTCAGTAGTGGTATAAGTACTTGGAGTAGGACCTGGTACAGTTGTGGTTGAAATATCTGGAGTGGAAGTTGGAGTAACAACAACAACAACAGGAGTACTGTTTTCAGTGGTGGTAAAAGTACTTGATGAAGGACCTGGGACATAGAAGGTAGGAGTGTGAGTGGTTGAAGTTGGTTCATCTGGAGTTGAACTGTCTGAAGTAGGAGTAACAACGACAATAACTGGGGTACTGTTTTCAGTTGTAGTGTAGGTACTTGGAGTAGGACCTGGAACAGTAGTTGTTGAAATTTCTGGAGCTGAAACTGGAACGTCTGAAGTAGGAGTTGGAGTAACAATAATAACAACTGGGGTACTATTTTCAGTGGTGGTAAAAGTACTTGAGGAAGGACCTGGGACGTAGAAGGTAGGAGTGTGAGTGGTTGAAGTTGGTTCATCTGGAGTTGAACTGTCTGAAGTAGGAGTAACAACGACAATAACTGGGGTACTGTTTTCAGTAGTGGTGTAGGTACTTGGAGTAGGACCTGGAACAGTAGTTGTTGAAATGTCTGGTGTGGAGGCTGGAGTAATAACAACAACGACAGGAGTACTGTTTTCAGTGGTAGTGTAGGTACTTGGGGTAGGACCTGGTACAGTGGTGGTTGAAATATCTGGAGTGGAAGTTGGAGTAACAACAACAACGACAGGAGTGCTGTTTTCAGTAGTGGTATAAGTACTTGGAGTAGGACCTGGAACAGTAGTTGTTGAAGGTGTTGGTGAAGGAGTCTCGACAACAACAATCCATTCAGAACCGTCGTTGGTAGTATATGTGCTAGTATATGATTTATCCCATGGAGTTGTTATTGTCGTGGTTGGCTCAGGGGTTTCTACAACAATTTCTGTACCTGAAGTGTATGTGGTGGTAAAAGATCCAGTCCAAGGGATAGTGGTAGTTTCACATAATCCGGAATCTGACTTGATACTATCAGAATAATACCAAGGAATATCTGATCCGTTTAACCAAGAGCCGTCCTGATATTGCATGGATAAGTTGAACCAACCTGTTCCTGGATTATCATAATACATCATTTTAATTGGGTAGCATTCACCACCAACAACTTGTATTACATAGCTGGTAGTCTCACCACTGATTGTATAAAATGTTCCAATACCTGTAGTATCACTAACAGGATTAACACAACAATCAACAACATCATTTTCATCTTGGATATTAAGAGTAGTAATATCATCACTTGCTGTGTACATTGTATAAGTTCCTGTATTAGGAGGGCAAAAATATCCCGAATATTTCAAAGCAAAATTGTTCCCATTGACAGGCTTTCCAAAAACGGTACTTGGTAATGGTTCCTCAGTTGGATTTTCAACGTAAAAGTTTATATCTTCAACACCGTAAGCAATATCACCAGGTCTGGTTCCATCTAGGGTTGTAAGGTAGTTTCTTAATATGTTGACTGATTCTTCTGAGAATGAATATTTGCCCGCTCCCAACTCTAATCTAGTTTTAGCGTCATCATAAAAGTCAACACGAAGACCTTTTTCTAGATTTTTCTTAGGACAACCGGCATCAACAAATGTTGATAAACTTAAAGCCAATAAAGAAAGGGTGTTTCTTAATAACATGGATGCTGGTGAGTGGAAATGAAGCAACTATAGTGGAATTTATATTTCAAATTAATTTTTGACATCTAGCATCGAGGTTACAGATTAAAAATCTCCTGAAGAGGTAAATTTCATGAATATTAAGACAATAAGTTTAGATGAAATTGGCCTTTCTTCTTTAGGGTTGTGAATTACCTAGAATGACACTTCAACTTTAACAAATTACTGCAAATGGCAAGGAATTGGAACAAGTCAATTACGTGTTGAATTCAGTTTGAAACAGATTAACTATTCGGGATATAAAATTACTTCAAAGGGACTGTTGCCTGAGTAGCTTTTTGAATATTTCCATATTTCTAAATTAGGCAATATTTATTTTAATCCAAGCCGCTTAGTTCATTTCTTCAGGGGATTACAGCAAGCCACTTTTAAATGGAAATGAACACCCTATCCGATAGATTTCCTAAATTGGATATTTACAAATTATTAAAATTCGTGAAACGGAAATTTGGCAGAGAATTTGATTTTCTTCTTTGAGGTTATAACCTGATCTGTACATGCGGCGTGTGTCTTGGCTTACAGCTTTCCTGAATAAAGTAACAACAAATGCGTGTGCTTTCAAATCTTTGACAAATAAGGGATTTTTGTAAACCAACTGAAACAAACAATAGTACCAAAAATCGTGGCAGAGTTAAAGAAAGTCAGTAAACACCTAGATTTTTGCGTTATTTTCCTGTTTAGTAAATGTTGATACCTGATCAGGCAATTGCTAAGTGTCCAAAACATTTTTCTTCGTAAATGCAGCCATGAGGACATGCTTCTATTGTTAAACTCAATACGATTTTTGACCAGCTTCAAAACGGAGATAAGAACAAAGTGAACCTCTTGTTTTTCTCCCCTATTTTGATTAATTCGTATGCGTTAAGGGTAAGTCGTGGACTGTGTTCGTATACGTGGAAAACATGAGACATCTCCGTTTATAAATAGAATCCTAAGGAAAATATTTAAAGTCAACGACCTGCCTGGAAACAACTAACGTTTCCAAAGCATTTTCAACAATGATAATCCATCCTCCTAATACTTATGTTTCCATCGGTCTTGATCTGGACCCTCTGGACATAAGATTAAAAATTAAAAGTATATTTTAAAAACGCCAAACATTTACGTCGTATCTGTATTTAAACAAGTCCCAAAACTCTCAAAACAAAAACAACATAAATGACCAATTCCATTCTAGCAGTAATTCTGGTAAGAAAATAAAAAAGGCGTCCAATGTTCGACGATGCAATATCCCGTATTACGAAAAACGCCTGGACCCTAGTCTAATCAGTTAACTCAGACAAAAACTCATCAATATTTTTTTCCTTTGTAGTGATGCTTCATATGATATACTTTGTATATCCTGTAGCCTTCGCAGGTACTTGTTCCTTAGACTTATTTCAGTTAACAGTAGTTTGGCAAGACTAGTTGGTGTACGGGTGTGCGTTTTATACTACACCAACATATACCTAGTTCAGTCCGAACTTTTTGAGAGAACTTTTTGAGAGACTGGTTTACCCACAATATACCTTAACACCTTAACACATCATAATGAGTATTCTTTTCTTCCCAGTCTAGTCACCTAAAAACCTCATTCTTCACCATGTCTTCAATAGCTTATTGCCGTGATTTCTGAAAACTAGGACCCCTTAATAGGTCCAAGTACCTTACTTTCACTTCATCTAGCACATTGAAAAAAATTTATATTGGTGTACGGGTGTTTTTACATGCATTTTGCTTCATATTCACCTAAAAAGTTGCACTATCACAAATCAATTCAATGGTCGAGTGGTAGAGTTCTCAACTTCTGTGATCAGGATTTGTTAGGCTGCGATCTCAGTTCGGTCCGTGATCAAGGACTGAGCGGTCGTACGAAAAGGGCGTGTGGTCTAGTGGTATGATTCTCGCTTTGGGTGTACCGAAGTTGCGAGAGGCCCTGGGTTCAATTCCCAGCTCGCCCCCTTTCTTTTTTTTTTTGAAATGTGTTGTTATATTCGTACATTCTTATAAACGTATACTTTAACTTTCTATACAGGAAATAACAAGGGACATGTGCTGCTGGCTATGTTTGATTCTTGAAAAATGATGGATTAGAGGAATGAGCAATTGACGTGGCTCCAATTCTAGTTGTATATTAAAAAGAGCTTATAAATGACTTTTAGTAAAATCAAATGATTTTTGAATATCACCACGCATGAATATTTCATATCTGTTCTTCAAAATATCGTCTCGTGTTTTAAAGACAACTTCAGGGTACCAGTTTTTATTCAAAACAGCATCATCACCACATTTATTCAACGTCTCTGATAATATTTGAAATATTTCTTTAGGATTTTCACCATTAAGTAAATGGATACCATTCTCGACTGAATGAAATGCTACTAAGTTTTGAATGTTGGTCTTCATATAATCTACTGCTATAGAATTATTGAATGGTGATTTTCCTCCCAATACAAGTACAACCTTGTTTTCAACTAAAGGCATTATGGTAGTTGATTTCTTTAAACTGATTTTGTTCATGCCATAAACAGCCATCTGATTAATTTTACTTGCTTTGCTTCTGTATTTGATTTTACCACCAAGCTGCGTTGTATAATATTCGTTCTCAAGAAGATTGTCCAATACCTCTGGTACCATATTCTTCAAAAAGGATCTATTCCTATAAAAAGCATAAAATTCCTCCAAAGAGTCAAACTCATCTTCAATATACTTCGAAATTTTGAAAAAGTTTGCACCGTAGTATGCATCGAATTTGTTATCAGTATAAATTATCGGATCAATAGGGACTATCACATCAAAGCAACTTGGTTTGAAAAATGATGCCATTAATGAATGATAACCACCAAGCGAATGGCCAACTAGAATTGTTTTATTGAGTCTATTATTGAATAAGTCATTACATGTATTTTGTTCATATTCAATTACTTTTATAATGTCTCGACTTCCATCAGTCCAGTCATAAACCCAGCCTAATTTACCTTGGTTAGCCAAAGAAGAATCACCATGACCCACACAGTCGATAGCAATACAAGTGCCCATATACCATTCGGAGCTTTGAATGGTGAATAGTCTCTTGATGTAATATGTCCATAAATCTTTATTCATTCCTGTACCATGACAAAATATCATGTTGATACGAATCTTTCCATCTTCTATGGTCTTGGCTGAGAATTTGTTATATACAACCTTTAATTTATCGTCGATCAATAAGGTAGATCCTGGTGATCTAGGATGACTAGCGTCAATTGTTTTCTTCTCATAGTTGAATTGGTTCATCTTGTTTAACTTTTACCCCAGGTTTCGCAAAGTCATAGGACGATTGGAATTACCCAAAGAAGTAAATTTCAAAAGTCAATTTGACCCACACTGAAAGTATCTTGTTTATATATGAATGTATTTCATTATACTAAGGTTATAGAATTTATTGGATTTTTTTTTTTTTCGTAGTTTTATTACTGGCTTGGATTTCCAAACATTTTTATCTTCTGTGAATTTTGCAAAAAGTATAAAAAACGAAAAAAATATTGGGAAAATATTTTAACTACATATTTACCTCCTAAGATGAGATATGACTCTGGTGTTATCTAGAGATATACTTTGGGGTTTATAATGACTTAAAAATGCTACAATCTTGGTAGGATCTGAGCTGGATCTTTGCTTGGTATTCTCATTGGTATGTGCTTTTAAAATTGTGTCTGAAACATATTTCATGGAAACAGAAGTCGACCCATAGAAAAAACTTCTGATTTTCAACTACTGTATCGTTTGAATTATTTGGGTATCTAGTTCAAACTTCTTCTTGGACTCAAAATGTGAGTTTAATTATACATGGTGTTTCTGAGACATCTATAGGCTATAGCTCTAAAGCCTGACATGTACAAAATTCTTGAGAGGTAAACATTCGAACAACATTATACATCGCATCTAAGCAGACTATAACAGGAAAACATCTTCACCGCTATCATAACTAAGTCATTACAAAATTCTATCGGTAAATGTAGCGTCTTTACCGGTATTTAAATTCCTCACAAATGTCTTGGAGTAAAAGTAGTGAGACAGAATGTGGTCAGATGAACCTAATGAATTCTCTAAGACCGAATTTTGCATTGGTGGGTTAATTGTTCATGTATATAATTTAGATCTGGTTGAAGAGTACCTCAAGAATATAGAAGGACTGAAACAAGTTCCTATCAATGCGTTATATATGATTCATGGTAGAAAAAGAAGTGGTAAGGTGATCGCGTCATATGGTAGTTATTTAACTAAACAGTATAATAAAAAGACTAAAAGTAACATACCATTGATATTCATTGGATTTGATGTTGGAAACCACGGATCAAGAATTGTTTCAAGAGAAGCTAATAATGAATGGGTTGAAGGTAATAAGAATCATGGTTTGGATATGATTTCATTAGTGGATGGGACTGCTGATGAATTGAAATTATTTGTTGATTATGTACCAGGATACATCAAGACCTACTTGAAGACAAAACATGATTTGAAGTATACCAACATCTTAGGGGGAATTTCTTTGGGAGGTCATGCTTTATATAGATATGCCATTAAATATCCTAATGATGATTATATTTTAAATCCTGTGATTGGAAGCAATAATTTAACATCATTAATGGTTAATAGAGTATTAAAGGTTGATCCCAAACTGGATCCTAAATATTATTTAAAAGAGTATGAAGAATTAGGGTTAAGTGAAGAATTAACCGAATTATACCCTAAACCCCTTCATGATCATATAAGAAAGATTGATAAGGCAATAATTGAAAACTTCCCATTCGACAAGAAACTTTTCACAGCTTTAGGTAGAGAGGATCCATTAGTTCAAAATGTCTACAGTGTAGAATTTTTAGAGAAATATCAACTGAAGAATCCAAGTATCGGAATTTTTAGGGAAGAAGGAAAGGGTCATGAAGTTACTGATTTAATGATTGATAAGTTTGTTGATTGGTTTGTAAACTTGGAATAGTACAGTTACCACTAATAAATGTTTGATGAAGTATTTCTAACTGATTTCTAATCGTTAAGACCTCCTAATATTCGCATCCGCTTGGTTATCCTCAAAGACGCGCAATGATGAAGAGTTCATTAAATACTGGTATACATCAAGGAATGTACGGTAATTATAATAACAGTCGGTTTGATGATGGAGAATCATCAATTGCAAGCTCAAGCAAATATTCTTATCATCACAAATCAGGTGATCTGGTCAATTATATCGCATTTAATCAAGATAACTCATGTGTTGCAGTAGGGTTGAATTCTGGATATAAAATCTTTAACTGCAATGCTACCATCGGTAAATGTTATCAATATGTAAAAAATGAATCAATTGGACTTATAGAAATGTTGTATACTACGACATTAATTGTAATTGTAGGATTGGGTGAAGAATTGGGTAGTTCACCAAGGAAATTAAAAATCGTTAATTGTAAAAAGAATTCAACCATGTGTGACTTAATCTTCCCATCAACGATATTGAATGTCAAAATCTCCAGATCCAAATTGATAGTACTATTGGAAACTCAAATTTATATCTACGATATTTCAACCATGAAATTATTACATGCCATAGAAACCAGTCCAAATTTAAATGGATTATGTGCTTTGGCTAATACTGATTCCACCGATAGTTCATACAAATTTTTAGCATATCCATCTCCACCCAAGACAATTCTTCATGACTCGCTTTTAGTCAATGGGGTTAATACTAACGGTGGTAATAATTCAATAAGAAATAATATTCAATCAGTTAGTAATACTCCTAATAGAGTTGGTGATGTCATTATCTTTGATACCAATACTTTACAACCATTCTCTGTTATAGAAGCTCATAAATCAACCCTAGCGGCACTAACATTATCAAATGATGGTACTTTATTAGCAACAGCTTCTGATAAGGGTACAATAGTTAGAATATTCAATGTATTAACAGGAGTTAAATTGTTTCAATTTAGAAGGGGAACTTATCCAACCAAGATTTTTTCATTGAAATTCAGTAATGATAATAGATATATAATTGCTACTTCTTCAAGTGGTACAATTCATATCTTCAGATTAGGAGAAGATGAAGCATTGGAAAATAAACACAAGAGAAAAAGACAAACCAAGAAGCAAATTATCAATGAACCAACGATTAAAGAAGAATCCCAATCTAAAGCAACTCGAAGTAAAGATGATGCTGATCTAGTGGTAGAAGATGAGGTTGAGGGAGATGTCGAAGTAGAAGCAGAAGGAGATGTTGAAGTAGAAGAGGAAGAAATAAGAGATGATGGGGATGACAGTGATGCCGATGCGGGCGAAGAAGAAGAAGAGGAAGATAATGAAGAAGAAACCGTAACCAATAAACAAAGAAAATTGTCTCAAGGTTCAACTGGTTCCTTCACAAGCATAAATAGTGGGTTATCTAATGAAGATATACCATCAATGAACAATGGGAACAATTCCAAGAGTGAGCCAATTATTGATCAAACTAGGTTATCAGTAGCTAGGATAATTCGTAGATCGTCTCAAAATTTAGGGAGGAAAGCTGCTCAAAAAATGGGGGATTTTTTACCTTCAAGATTTTCATCAATTCTTGAGCCAACTAGACATTTTGCTTCAATCAAGATAAATAGTATCGGTAAGGATGTTAAGTCAATAGCTGCTATAAGTGATGAGGTTCAAGATGTTTTAGTGCCTCAACAATATTTGACTAAAGGCAAAGATGTTAGTTTAGAGGATATTGATAAGACAAAAGATTTGTTAAATATGAAATTGTTGCACATTAATGTCATAACGTCTGAGGGAATAAGTTATACTTATGGACTAGATCCTGAAAGAGGTGGTGATTGTATTCTATTGAATCAATATTCGTTATTAGATTAAGGTGAAGCAACTGTGAGCGGTGTAGGTATATATAGGTTTAATATTTATGTGTTATGGGAAGAACGGATCTCTTTGTGTCTCTTTCCTTAGATGCTTCTAAAGTGATTTCGGTTACTTAAGCCTAATAAATCGTAACTGTTCAATAGTTAGAAAAACCTAAAGTCTTCGTCGTTTAGTGCGCATCGACTTTACTCAACATGTCAAGGCTACCACCACCACCTAGAAGATCTAATGGAGGTATATCCAATTCAACTGTCCTTTATATAGGTCTGATACCGTTTGATTGGAATGAAAATAACGTTCGATCATTAGCTTGTGGTACTGGTAAAGTTGTTGATGTTAGAATGGGGTTTGACTATGTAGGTAAAAACAAAGGGTTTTGTTTTATAGAATATCAAAGTCCTCAAGAAATTCCTCATGCCTTATCATTATTATCCAAAGTCAGAGTCATCAAGGATGGAAAGTTCAAGAAGCTCAGAATTGAACAATCAAAAGAAGGATTGAGAAGTAATTCGCCATCTGAGCAGAAACATGTATTACAGTTGGACAGAAATTCTTTACCACAAAATGTGCAGTTACCACCTGAAATGCTGAATGGAAGTCCTATGCCTCCACAGAATATGGCGCAAATGAATCAAATGGGACAACCTATGGGGCAACCTATGGGACAACCTATGGGAGGTCAAATAAACCAAATGGGTCAAATGAATCAAATGGGGCAACCAAATCCAATGGGACAACCACAAGGATTTAATCAAATGAATATGGGCAGAAATTCAAGAAACCTTCCATTACCCCCAAACTTACCTTTTAGGGTTCCAGATAAAATCAATGAAAATTTAAGTCATTTACCACCACCACAATTAATCGATTTGATAACGAATTTAAAAGAAATGTTAAGCGGCCCCAATGCCAATAGAGCTAGTGAGATGTTTCAAATGTCACCATTTTTAGCCACAAACGCAGCACAAGCATTATTGTTGATGGGATTAATTGATGAAGATGTTATCCAAGAATCATCCAACAACCCACAATTGAATTCAACTCCACAATTATCACAACCTAACTATTCAGCACCCCCACCCCCACCACCAACAAATAATGCAGATCAATTTCAAAGTAAATGGCCCTATTTGCCATATCATACTCAACAGAAATTATCACAAATGGCACCAGAACAGGCAGATTTGATAGCTCAAGTTTTGACTATACCACCAGAGCAGATTCCTAGTTTGGAGCCTGATAAGCAAGCTATGGTTTCCAATTTGAGAGCTCAATATCTTTAGAGGGTTACGGGTAATTAGATGAATAGATTGGTATAGATAGCTATCTTATGACTGGTATATAGTTTGATATATGACGTGTAAATTTGTATACTATGTATACTTGTATAATGTATAAAACGTGTTTCTCAATATGTATATGGTTATGTATTCTATGGGAATATCTTGGGCATACGTGACTTGGAGTATCGGTGTATTGGTGTCATTGTGTGTGATTTGTGTGTGTGTGAATGTCTGAGGATCGTCACTTTCGCCTATCTGGAAATGTGTGAACTTTTGCGATTTGAAACCTGTAACAATGGATAATATAACTCCAGGCATAATTGATATTGATATAGATAATACCCTTCCCAATAGCGTACCAGGATGGCTAAGAACAATATTAGATAGAACATTTAATATTGCAGGACTTGGATCCAAGAAAAAGGTAGCTTCAGACCAAGCAATTGCATCTTTAGAAGATTGTGATATTACTAAGATTGAATCGAAAGAATGTCCGATTTGTTACGAACATTATGAAGATAAGAAGAACGTAACCACACAAGTCGAGGATACAGTTGAAGAACCCAAAGTATCAACTTTAAATATAGAGTCTAGAGATAATTTTATAAAAGTGGTAAATGAAAAGTATAATTTACAGATACCCTTAAATATGGAGTCTAACAAATTTAACGATCCATCGCTTTTCATGCCATTAGATCAAGGAGCAGTGAATTATTGTAGATTTCCAACAAGGAATCTTTCAACTTTAATGCCACCTAATGAAGATGATTATTTACCAGGTTATCATGAGTTAATGAAACAAGATAATAAAAAAGACCAGCATAAGGAAATACTTAAAGAAGGTCACCATCCGGTTAAAATGCCCAATTGTAATCATATTTTTGGTAAATCATGTATAGTGGAGTGGTTAAAGAGTAATGTTAGTTGTCCATTATGTAGGAAAGAAGTTGAACAATTAAAGGAGAAAGATGCTAAGCAACAAAAATTTGAAAAATTGAAGGAATCATTAACATCAAATTTCAATGATCATAATGAAACTTTAGATCATTTAATGAACCATTCAACTGACGTTTTCAATCCTTTCAAAAGACCGTTTGTTCCAAATATTACCCCATTAACTGATTCTTATATGAGTCAGAATTTTGCAACACCTTCATTCAACTCACAAGGTAATAATTGTCCCATAATAAATTGTAGAGAACCGAACTTAGTTTTACCTGGGAAATTCCCAATTCCTGATATTAATCCAATGTCTTTGGGTAGTAGAGAAATACCTATCAGAACCGAAAATGAAGGTTCAAGAAGGAGAAGAAGAAGAGAAAATACCGTCAATGATATAGGTGAGGCTATAAATCAAGAAGACAGCGATTATCTGATGGGGGAAAGATTTGGATCCGAAGATTTTGAAGATGAGGGATCTTCAAGTTCAAATGATGATAGACCATTTTCATGGTCCACTAGAATGTTATTTGGTAGAGGAGGTCCTGAAAGGTCAAGAAGAAACGGTAGATCACATCCATATGCTAGGCCATCTTCAGAGGAATCATAGTGGGGTTGTTTATAGTATTATTATAGGCGTATAAAACCACTCTTAGTTGTAGCATATTTCTCTGTATCAGAGATAGTCTCACTTGAGTCTTAGATTCTCAGTTCGCATTAGTGGGGAAACAATCAAGGCAGAAATGTCACTAGACCATTCGTCACCTGAAGACGAACCTAAACGAAGTAAGAGGAGAAACCTAGGGAGTTATCCATGTCCTGATTGTGGTAAGGTATTTGGTAGGACAGATCATTTATCTCGGCATTATTTAAATCACCAACCTAAACAAGTGTATCAATGTGATTTCTTACTTGAGACCATTGGTGGAGGTAAACGAAAATGTGGAAAAACTTTTGTTAGAAGAGATTTAAGAGATAGACATGTCAAAAGGCATTATTCTGGTAGTCCAAATGCACGAGTTAATTGGTCAAGTATACCAACAAAAGAAGAATTAACTAATCTTACCACAAATCTCACTACTAATATGTCTTCAATTAGTAATAGCAGTACTATGAGTAGTATTGGTACTTCAATAGAAACTCCTATAGAAAAGACACCTAAAATATCAATGGAAGCAGAATCTCCGTTGCAAATATCCAATTTAATTCATGCTGCTGAAACCAGTGCTCCTATATTTGATAAGCCGGAAGTAACTTATGACGAAGTAATTCCAAGCAATAATAATAACTTAAATACAACTTTTCAAACCCAGACAGATATTTTATCATGGTTATTCACTGATTCATCACCAATGAATGGTATAGTGAATAATATTACTGTACAAAGCCCACAATCTTATGATCATATCGGTTCATTTCCAACTGATTTTCGATATGGAATAGCTGATACTAATATATTTCAGAATGATACAAATCCTTTGGATGAAATGTTAAGTAATAAGGATATTGATAGGAGTTCTATTTATCCAAGACCTATACAGAATGGACAAGAGAATGACCCAAACCTAAGAGTTCAAAATTTGGTCGATGAGAGAACTCTTGGATTTAGCATACCTTCAACTGCCTCATTAACATCACCTACAAGTACAAATGAATCAAACACAACTCCTAGACTGGTTGACAATCCAATTTCAAAATCAATTAGTGATTATGGTCATAATTATAATAGTCCCAATAACAAACAAGTTTATATAAGTGAAGAGATACTTGATAGATTATTCACGGCATTACCAAGTTTGAGCCATTCGAAAGTTGAAAGTTTTTTCAATGATCAGATATCTATAAGAGATCGGTTTTCTTATTATTTATCAACTTACTGGTTAGTATTTCATCCTCAATTCAATTTCATCCATAGAGTATCATTTAACACAGAAATAGCAGAACCTTTATTATTACTATCGATGATTTTGATTGGATGTAATTACAATACCTGCAGTGATAATCCTGAGACGATTCTGCTGCCTAGAAGTAAATCACCAGAATATAAATTGGCTATAAATATTGCTAAACCTTTAAGATATGAAATCTTTCAAAATGAAGGATTCAAATCACCTGTTAAATTATGGATCCTTCAAAGTTTAAATTTACTTGAATGGAGTGAAAAGAACTTCTTATCAAGAACTATGCATGAAAGAGCTCATGTTCATCATGCATCAACGGTTCAATTAATGAGAAGATCACCAGTGTTGGGTGGTAATCCAGTTAATAATCAATCTAATCAAAAGGATCAAACTACTGCTAATCCAAGTAATGTAAATAGTGATGGAGAAGACGAAGAAGATTATGCCAATGATATTGAATTATTTAATAAATGGGTAGAATCAGAATCCTTGAAGAGAATTACCTTTATGACATTTTATCTTGATATTTCGGATTATGTGAAATTTCGTCATAATCCTGTAATTCTTTTCAACCAGCTACAATTGATAAAATTACCATGCGCTGATGAATTATGGGAAGCTAATGATGTTAATGAGTCATTTTACAAGATTTTAAAACGTCAAAAGAAATTACAAACTAAATTAAATAATAATTTAGCTAATCAAAGTTTCCTTAATGTCCTTAAAAAGTTATTAAAAACTGGTCAAATTTCAATATCAAAGATATCACCATTTGTTAAGAAAATTTTGTATGGAGGGTTATTATCAATTATGTATCAAATGCAACAATTGCAATTACAAAATACTTTGTCATTGATTTCATTACCTAATTCATCAACCAATTTTCAACTTTGGAAAGAAATCATTACCATAGCCATTGATAATTATAGTAAAATCATTAATGGTACTTGCACACATATCGATTTAAATAAATCATCAAACAAAGTCATTGATAACTCAGTATCCAAATGTAAATTCCCAATTTATCACATAACTCAAGTTGTAGGGATGCCAGCTTTGAACACTTATGATATTTCAATTTATAGTGGGATGCCAGCTAATCAAAATGTTGATACAAGTTTAAAAGATGTGGCATTAGTAGCTAAGAAATTACTGAATATTTGGTGTAAAAACCATGATTTGAATTCTGTTGATGATTTAGTAAACTTGAAAGGTATTGTTCATTGTTACATATACTTATGGGAAACAATACTATCAGATAATTGGAATCCTGATAAAGATTATTTTGATGTTTTATTCGGAATAAGTTTAGCTATGCAAACGTTATGGAGTTACTGTAATTTGACTATTGGACTGGAAAGTTCAAGGTATCATGAAATATCAGATGATTTAAAAGCCATGACTTATGACAAATTAGTTGATTTAAGTGCTGAAACTGGGTATGATTATTTACATAGGATCAAACAAGAGTTTGCCATGAATTTAAGAAAGAGAAATTTACATAATACTCATTCGATTGAAAACTTGTATAAGTTAGACAGTCAAGTCAGTCCACATGAAATATTGGTTAAGTATTGTGACATTTTACCACATATCAGTAATAAGCAAAACATTAGTGGATTATGCTTTTTGGTTGGTTCTAGACTATACAGTAGTCAATGGCAATTAGTTAGAGAAAATGGGAGGTTAATCATGAATTGTGGATTCAGGTCAATAGGCAAAAAAGAAGTGTTATGTGATGATGTGTTTGATGTCGATTTATTGGATTAATGGGCTAGGTAAAATTATGTAGTAACGAATAAATAGAGATTTGAAGAGGTATACAAAGTCCAATTCTGTCGTAATATTTTCCCATACCTAAACTAATAATACTGCATTAACACATCCATCTCTATCTGGTTCATTAGTAATTTGTGCATATTTACCCCAAACCACTTTACCACCAGCTGTTACTAATCCTAATTCACTAACATTAACTTCAATAATAGTACCTTTGGTTAAAACTCCTAATTGAGTATACATTGGAGATTGTGGATTCTTTTTAACAGCTAAGATAGGTAAGAAAACAGTTACTCCCAATTCTGGATGGGTAACATTGGCTTTCTTTTGTCTCAAAGCTGATGGTCTAATAATTCTTTCCATTTTAACTGGCCTACGTGTAAATCCTTCACCAACAAATGTATGTTTGGTTATCATTCTTTTCCATGCTTTGTTATTCTTCTTACCAGTCTTTATGACTTTAAACATTTCTTCTTCTGATATACCTTTAACTTTTGGTAATGGTACTGAAAACTTATCAGCTTTTTCTAATCTTTTTTGTTTAATTGATGAACTTATAGCCTTTGCAGTGTTGTCATTATGACGATCCAATAAATAAGTTGGTAATGCTTCACCATTATCTTCAACTGGAGTACTTGGACCTTTAACTTTAGATTCTTGATGTGCTTTAATCTTCTTCTTCATTGCAACCTTTTCACTATAACGTTTCTTAGCAAATTGTTTACCCTTCCAACCCTTTAAAGTTTGGGCATCTTTAGCAATTCTATGACCTTCTCTTGCTTCCTTCTTTCTTTTCCTTTCTTCGTAATCTAACCTTCTACCATGCTTCTTGATATGCTGTTCAATATATTCGTTTTGAGGCATTCTAAAATATGTTATAAAATTTTTTTGAGATGGGTAATGCGAAGACTTAGGGTCGCATCTCATCGCGAAGATTACACCAGACTTAAGTCGAAGCACAGTACAGGTTTAGAGATGACTGAAAAGGAAATGACTGAAAAAGGGATGATAAATGATATAATAAATGGGATGGAACAGTCTCTTGATACTACCAATGAAAGTTTACTGAAAATATTGAATACTATAAGTACTAAAGATCACCCAGAACTTATTCAACAGTTATTAAAAGATGAGAAGAATAAGTTGGAAGAAGTATCATTGTTAGACTTAAAGAATAATTACATGGTATCATATTTAAATGAGTTGATGTTAATTATATTATCTCATTTAGAAAGAATAAAAAAGGATGGAGAACAGAATGTTGAAGATATAAGGAATCAAGCAGTTGATAGAAGCATTATACAAAGAGTCACATTAGAAAGAGGGATTAAACCTTTAGAGAAAAAATTGAATTATCAATTGGAAAAGATGATTAGAAGTTATACTAAAATGGAACAAGATTTCAATAAAGAAGAACACGAACAAAAAGAACTTAAGGAACAAGATGGATCAGATAGTGAAAGTGAAAGTGAGGATGAATTATCATATAAACCAGATGCATCATCATTAATGAAGAAACCAATGACCAAACCGTCAACTAATGAAGCTTATAAACCACCAAAAATATCAGCTATGGCACCACCAACCGTACAAGCTGATACTGGTAAAAATACTAAGAAATTACAAAGTATGGAAGAATATTTGAGAGAGAATAGTGACTTACCAATGGAAGAGAAATCTATTGGTGTTAATATTGTTAATCATGGTAGAGGAGGTGTTAAGACCAATAAAGATAGAGAAAAGGAAGTTGAGTTACAAAGGTATGAAGAAGAAAACTTCACAAGATTACCAACTACCACCACAAAGAAGGATAAATACCAAAAGAGGAAAGAGATGGAAAATACATTTGCTGGAGAAGATTGGTCGATGTTTAACAATTCAAGAAATATTAATGAAAGTACTAGCAGGAAGAGAAAGAGTGGAAGTGTTTGGGATAAAGTCAAAAGGAGGAAGTAGGATGGAATTTATAGTAATCAATGCATACCAAGAGTCATTCTTTAGTTCGGTCTATCCGTACCGTAGTATTAGTTACAGTAAATACATTCGCTCTAGCTAAACAACTAAATAAAATATGTATATATCACATAACATTACATAAATCAAACTATATATAAGAACTATTTTTATTTTCTCTAAATGTTCTTTCTAACGATAATAGTTTTGATTATCCATATAATCATTAAATGGGGCATTAGAAAAAATTTGAGGAGTTTTCAAAAATGGCTGTTTATAATTCATTGAAGATAATGTGGAATTTGATGAAGTTGGTAAACTATAATTGACTTGATTATATTTTGAATTATCGAAAATATAATTTGAATTTTGATTGGCTTGGAATGAATTTGATCTTGAATGAATTTGAGGTAAAGAATTAGACCTTGAATTTTGACCATTTGAAAGATTCATAATAGGGGCATTAATTGGAGAAGTACTATCAGTACTCGATGCAAAGTTTGGGAAAGAACTTGTTGAAGATGTTGAATTATTTGGGGTATGATTTGGGGTAAATTTTGGTGTGATATGACCAAAGTTATAATTATTGGAAGGTGTTAATGAAGTATTCATAGTTGGAGGATTTGAGCCAAGAACGGAATTCCCAAGGTTAACAGAGTTTCCAATATTACCAGTATTTGGAATAAGATGACTGTTATTGGAAAGATTGTTTGAACCAAGATTATTAGAATTGAGTCCAACATTAATTGAATTAGGTCCAATATTAGTTGAGCCAAGATTAATTGAATTCCCATTCATACCATTTACTTGGTTTTGTCCAACTTGATTTGAAACTTGATTTGAAACTTGATTTGAAACTTGATTTGTTCCATTAATAGCACCATTCATATTTAAAACTAACCCATCATTAATAATCATATTAATCTTCAGATGAATTCTTCTACCAAATGAACTAACAATTTTACAATTTTGGAAATAATATTTAATAATCTCTAATCTAATCATTTCATTCGTAGTTGGTAAAGGATTACATAACAAAAATAATTTTGAAGGTTGTAAATTATAATAATCGACATTTGAATTAATTAAATTATCAGTTAAAGTTTGAATAACATAATTACCGAATGGATCATTAATTAATTTATTTAAATTTACAGAATTTGACAAAATTTGATAAATCAATTCAAATTTCAAATTTACGAAATTAATTGAATTTGATTCATTAACATAACAACTTTTAATGAATTTCTCAATAACATTAGAACTAAATTTTAAACTACAATAATTTACCAAATTAAATTTTATTAAATTTGTATAAAATTTATAATGAATTTGATAATTGTTGATAGATATTAAATATTGTAAAACATAATTACCAAATTGATCATTAATTAATTTATTAAAATTATAATCATTTAAGATTTCATTAATGAATTGATTTAATTGATATGATGTGACATGATTAAGACACTTTTGTAAAACACAACAACCATGTTTATGAGTTGCAATTATAATCAAATCATTTAAAATCGAATCATAAATAAATTGACATTGTAAAGGTTTAAATTTATTTAAGATTTTTTGAATTACATGATTACCATTTAAATCTTTGATCAATTCAACTATGAATGGTTTTAAACCAGCAATTAATAAATTTAATTGATATGAAGTTGATAAGTTTTCGATAATTTTTTGTAAAGCTCTCGTACCATGTTGGTTGATTGAAATTTGAAATAAGTTTGATTGTAAAATTTCTAACATTAAATTTAAATTATCGACTGAACAATATTTAATTAATTTTTGAATTAAATAGTTACCGAATGGATCTATAATCAATTCATATAAGTTAGAAGAAATTTCATTAAAAATTATTTCAAAATTACTAAATCTAATGGAATAATTATTAATTAAATTTTCATCAATTTTTTTCTGTAAGAACCGACAACCATATTGATCTTTAGCCAACTTAACAATATCAGATTTCAATTGATTTAATGGTAATTTGTTAACACTCAAAAGATAATCTTTATCAATTTCACTTGCATTTGAAGGATTTGAATGGTGATAATTATTAACTTGATTATTTGGTGGAGTAATCGGTTCAATAATGGAATTACCAGAATTAAGGGAATTTATTGAATTGATTGATAAATTTGGTTGATGATAATTTTGTTGCATTTCATGTGATTTGCTAACAGTGGATTGTAGTTTTGAAAATTGTTACTAAGAACCTATTACTAAGTATATTGAATCTCAAGCTTTAGGAATATGATTACCCGCTATCTGATGATTTATCACTGATTCTATATGATCCTAGCTATGACTTGTTTTATTATCCTTCTGAAAGACTTATATCAAGATAAATACGGTCAGATCAATAACTTTTTTCACTCTATGATTCAGATCCTAACTCCCTTGGATCTTTTTACCCGATAATTATACTATATACAATTCTTTATCAATTATCTCTATACTTAAAAATTTAAACTGTTTATACCTACTATAACCAATTTACTATTTATAAACTTGAAAGATCCTTTTGTATTTAAATCCTACCAAGTCCTTATAGTAGTCCCTGATAGTATTGAAAAAAAATTTTAGGACCTAAAACTCTATATAAATCATTTGTGATAGGAAAGGTTTGAGTTAGACACAAAACCAAACTCGTGTAAAGTTGAGAATTCTAGATTTGAGTGTCGTGAATTTCCAGGCACAGGTTTAAATTTTTAGTTGAACCACTATAACGATCCAAATATAGATTTAATAAAATAAGACATACGACTTACTAGCGGAATGGTAATTAATTTAGTCATTAACAATTACCTAAATCATATCATAGTTCAACAAAAACCTAAACAAAGATCGTTCGGTTACCAAAAGGAGGGAAGTCCTGATAAAAGGGCCAACTATTAAAATTTCCCTTAATGTCCTAAATCGAAAATTATCTGGGCTCGTATAACCAACATTGCCAATTTGGCTTTTACACATTTTTGCCCTGTCTAGTGTAACGACAATTGTATTTCCATGTGTAAAAATCTAACCTAAATTAACGCCTTGTACATCAATTTACTACATGGTTTATAGTCAATAATCCTAGATTCTTACAGTAACTTGCATCTGGAGCACTTGAAATTCAGGTATAGGTTATCATATGACATTAACAAAAAAAGGAGTAGAATTTATTAATAGGAGTATTTATTTACGTATTACCTACTACCTATTTTTAACTTTTTCACGGTTTATATGGAGGTAATTATTTGAAAGGTTTTTATAGGGGAATTCTCACTATCAAAACTCTATTGTTAATCCGAATCATCCTCATATGTCTCAATATTTACTATTTATATGTCTAAATTCGTATCCGAGATGGTAGTTAAGTGAGATCATTAATTGGCGTTGTGTTATTGTTGTAAGTGTTGGGTTATGGATTTACATCGAGTACACTACTATGCGGTCCATTCTATATATTTTACACGTACTATATTTACACTACTTATGGTTTGCACTACCTTATGGTTTACACTACTCTACATATGCTCACAGCTCTTAGCCCACTATTTACACCCCTTCTACTCTACCATTGCCTCTTTGAAAATGAAACCTACCTGATCTCACATACCTGTTTAAAATCCCAATGAAAAATTCGTTGTCTTTCGAGAAGATCTGATCTAATCTCAACTCAATCAATTGTTTCAAATCTTGTTGAAATTTTTCATGTTTAAATTTATCCTCTTGTGACGTATTATCTTTTATATAATAAAATGGTGGAGTTTCAGTTATTTCAAATTTCCTTGTAAAATCATTGATAGTCCATGGACTTCTGGTTATAGGATTAGTACTTAAATCTATTTTAAATTCAGGATCCTTGTCATACTTATTCTCATAGTATCCAGTTAACCATTGTCGTTTATACAAGGTGGTCGTGTTCTTTAGAACATTGTCAATATCTTTAAAATCAATATCATATTCATTCAGCTCTTTGATTGGTGAAGAATTTATTTTCTTGGTTGTACCATTCTCTTTAGGTGGTGATGTCTTTGAAACTGAGGATCTCTTTGATGGTGAGGACTTCTTTGAAGGTGATGATCTCTCTGAATCTGAATATTGAGTAGCTATTAAATTCGGGTTTTCATACTTATCGAATTCTAAATATTTCGGACTTGACTTCAATTCCACTTTGTCTACTTTATTAGGACTGATCTTAGGCTTTATAAATACTGGTTCTTCATCTGGGGTACGATTTAAAATAGGCATCAGCAGATTTGATTCTCCTTCGATCCCATCATGCTTTGATTCTATGAAACCTGTGTTGTTCCCTATATCTCTTAAAGCATTGTTTTTGATTTTCCTTTCCTTCAACAATAGTTCTATCTTATTCTTATACTTCTGAACATGTTGTTTATGCTGTATTTTGAACATTTTCTTCATATCCTGCTTCTGTTGTCGATGATCACGTTCAAGTTCTTGAATCTTCAACTTTAAGATTTGGTTCTGAGTTTTCAAATCTTCATTTTCACTCACTACCGTCTCAATTTGCTTTCCTAACTCTTGGTATAGTTGTGATATCATAGTTAAGAAGTCGCATCAAAAAATCTCAACACTCATCGATGTTTGGTGGTTCATTTGGTGGAACAACCACTAGTAATAATCAGTCAATGTTTGGTGGATCCTTAAAACCAAGTGGTGGTTTGTTTGGATCCTCCAACAATAATCAACAAGGATCTCAAATAGGCCAATCTAATCAAAATACTCAAAACTCAGGATTGTTTGGCAATAATAATAATACCAACAATAGTGGTGGATTATTTGGAAATAATGCTAATAGCAATACTAACACCGGTAATACAGGTGGATTATTTGGTGTTAATAACAACGCTAACTCCAATGCTAGTGCTATTGGGGGTGGATTGTTGGGTAGTAAGTCAACTACTTCATTTGGTAATAGTTTTGGAACTGCCAATACAAATAATGCAGCAAATACATCATTTGGTGGATCAAATAGTGGAGGGATGTTTGGAAATAAACCTGCAAGTGGAGGATTATTTGGTAATAACAATGCTGCTACTAATTCCAATACCAATACCGGAACTAGTGGTGGCTTGTTTGGAAGTAACAATACCAATACAGGAACTGGAGGTGGATTATTTGGAAGTAATAATACTAATAACACTACCAGCAATACAGGAGGTGGGTTATTTGGTAATAAGCCAGCAAGTGGTGGATTATTCGGTAATAATACTTCGGCTAACACTGGAAATGCTGGTAATACTGGAGCCAGTGGTGGATTATTTGGCGGTAATACTAACAACAACACAAGTGGTGGGTTATTTGGAACCAATAATAACAATACTAATTCAAATTCAGGAGGCTTGTTCGGTAATAAGTCAACAACTGGAGGATTATTTGGTAATTCCAATAATGCCAATAATA
Source organism: Yamadazyma cerambycidarum (assembly GCA_030574835.1). Taxonomy (NCBI): domain Eukaryota; kingdom Fungi; phylum Ascomycota; class Pichiomycetes; order Serinales; family Debaryomycetaceae; genus Yamadazyma; species Yamadazyma cerambycidarum. Next base: position 65,951 of record JAJMFR010000028.1, on the reverse strand, counting down.
CCAATACAGGAGGATTATTTAATTCTAACACCAATAATAATACAAACGCCAATCCAAATTCAATCTTCAATAACCCACAAATTCAGTTGAATGCAATGACAAGGGTTGGTGATTTACCAGAACCAATTAAGAGAGAATTACAAGAATTCGATAAGTACATCAATCAACAACATTTAATAGCGACAACTTTACAGAATGAATTAAAAGCACATGATGAGTTAATAAAATCTTTACCAAAGGATATAAACTACTTGTACATAAAATTGAAATCAACCAAACAAGCATTGAAATTCGATTCAAGTAATTTGAATGAATTGAAGAATTTAAATAATGAATTAACTGATGATATAAATAAGATGTTACAATTGATTTTGCAATTGTCAATACCAGGTACAAAGTTATCATCAGGATATCAATTGAATGAATTCTTTATTAAGAAGATTAAGTATTATCATGGATTAATTCTGAGTTATGAAGATTTGATTAAAGAGATTATGAGTATTTTACAGAATCTTGAAGCAGAGGTGAGCCAAGGGTATGGAAGTTTCATGAATATATTAGATACCATTAAAGCTCAATTCACGTTATTTATGGAATTATGTGATAATTTAGCACAATTACATAGTAGATTAGGTAAGTTGACTTAAAGAGAAGGAAGGTAAAGTACGAGATAGGTAGAGTGCAAGATAGGTGTAGTTCAGATCAACCATGTATCAATGAGACATTTTTAAAGTCAATATATTTGTATAATTATCTAAACGTCATATTTGACTTCATGCTCTTAAGATCTCTTATCGCTATAGTGCGGCATAGATTTAGGTCCATCTTTCTACGATCGTCTCATCGCAATGAAAGACTTATCGAAGTATTTAAGTAAACCAAAGAAATCAAAGAAGAAATCATTGATAGTAACAGAAGAGTCAAAAATTGATGACATTGAAGATGATGAGGCCTTCAAACCAAAAATTAAATCACAACCGAAATCAGCTGTAAAGTTAAAGTCTATAGGTACAGATAATGATATTGAAACAAAAGACAATAAACAAGATGACAAGCAGGAACAGACCACAGTATTCAGAGATTTATCAGGTAGAATAGTTGATATAAATAGTATAAAGACCAAGAAAGATACGATTGTATTGAATACTAAAGAAGATGAGCCAAAAGAAGCTAAATCATTTACTATAGATAAATCAAATAAAGAATATAATGAACTAATGAAGGCAAAAACATCAGTAGAAGATCCTATGAGGTTAAGAGTGCAAACAAGTAAACTTGAGTACAAGCATGGGGTTAGTATGCCTAATAGATTTGGGATTAAAGCAGGAGTTATGTGGGATGGGATTGATAGATCTAATGGATTTGAAAGTTTAGCATTAAAAGTTGACACTGAAAAGAAGTCGAGTAAAAAGGTTATAGAGGATTATGATTATGATTTTGATTAGATGAGTCGTTTTGTTAGTTGATTGTTGTGGAACGGAAGATAGTCTTGGATTAATGTGGAGTACTTAGGGGTAGTAGTCTGGAACTTAAAGACTTAATGTACAATAAGAATGTATAGTAGAATAGCATATAGTGAGTAAGACTTGAAGTATTACACAAAACCGTTAGAATTGTAAAATAAGTGTATATAATAAATAAACAAGACGGCAATTATCGTTTACACTGAACTGTTTGACTGTAGATATGAGAGAAGATGCGGGTGAGAATATCTCAAGATGAATATACCAGGATATTATTTCGATGAAACCAAGAAGAAATACTTCAAGATATCTAATGGACCAGTAACAACATCATATCATAATAGTAATATACAACAATTACAACGACAAAAGCAAATCAAAGAATATCACCAGCAATTACAGGAGATTAATAGTAATCAAGGTAATGGGTATAAGCTATTATATATAAATGATTCATTCCCAAATGTTCAATTAGGGTTAAGTAGACCAAATGGCAATACCATAGAGTATGAGAGATTGAACAGTTTGAAGCTAGTGAATAATGTTTATTATAATAATCTTGAAGTGAAGTTATGGGATAAGATAATAGTTGAGAATGATATCTATATCATAATTACCAATCAGTTCAAACAGTTTGAGTTGATCAATGTTGGGAGTATACTACGAGGACTTAATAGAAGGAGTAAACAGAGAAATGTATCCCAAGCAGACAGATCACAAATAGATGGATCCCAAACAGTTGGCTCACAAACAAATAGATCACAACCAAATTCAAATCATCCACAAATAGAAACATCGGATTCACAAAACCAAAATTCTTCGAATCCTACAAATATAATCAATTTCCATGACACTGAAATGTTAATTGAAACAATCAATTGCCTCAATCTTTTGCCATTCGATTACCTAACTATTTGTAGTCATAAGAATGTCATTTTTTACAATTTCATTAGTGAGAGCGATTTAGATAATCCCCAAATTTATCAGAACTTTATTAAGATCGTAACGATTATAAAACATGGGACTCATTTTATAAAGGTTGACAAAAGTTTTGTTTTGTTTAAATTTTTGAAAAATTTAACTTATGGTGAAATTAAGAAAGATTTGTCACATCTTTTTGGAATGAATTTAATAGAGTTAGGATCATCAACTTATTCCTATAAAACAATAATACCTAGACCAAAAATCCGATTCTACATAACGTTTTCAAAATTTATTGATAACTTTTTGATTTTAGGTACTAACTTAGGAATCATTTATCTCATAAAGTATAGCCTTGACAACGATTTGGTGTTTTATGATGACATTATAAAATTGAAATTTGATACTACTATAAAGTTAGACAAGATCATACATATTGATAAAGTCAATGAGTACCTTTTCGTTTCAAGTTTCAAGAAACTAACGATCCTTAAAATAGACACCAATGAAAAGTTTAGTTATAACAATGATGAACTCATTAAGAACTTTAGGGTTTTCAAGATGGTTCATAATTTTAAAATCATATTTATAAGTTATAAGAAGTTAATGGTACTAACGTTTGATCCAAGGATTCATAAATTCGCTGTGATGAATCAATATGACTTGATCAATGATAATTTATTGAATTTATTCTCCATCATCACTATTAAGAATAATGTAATATTAAACCAATCAAATGACTCGTTATTGATTATAAACTTGGCAACTATGAAATCAAAGGTTGTTAAATTGGAGAATGAAAATCAAAAAATCAATGGGATAATCAGAATAGATGAGAATTATTTGATGATAAATTTCAAGAATGCTGATAATAGTAGTTGGTTTAACTTTTACCAGTGTTAGGCTTACGCATACATGAGACTGAACTGAAAGTGAGTAGTTACTACAAACCATTCAAGCTTTTTTCATTATGGTTATGAATACTTGGTATAATATACTACCTGTACAGGTGCGAGTAGTGTAATATTCGTGTCAGCAAGCAATTCCTCACTCCCCCATTATAACCCCAAATTCATAGTTGATCTTACAAACACTACCTAACAACCACTTAACAACCGTCATGAAAAAAAATAACACCAAATACTAAATCAGGTGCTAAAATTGCATAATTACTAACGACGACACGCATATCCATTTATCAAGGGTTTTTTTAATATATACAAAATACCACTGCCTCTATAAGGTTTTGTTGCGTCAAGAATTGTTAAATAAAACATTCACAATTTCTATTTATAACTTTTAAATGATTTTTTATTTATTTTGCTTATTTGGCGTTTCAGTTCATAACATCGCCTACTATTAGTAAAATAACGCGACACGTATCAACGACTTGTCTAAATAGGAAAATCGTAAATAAAATTTACGACGATCTCATTAGGACTGACCGCAGAGTGTTAAGCGGGGAGAGGGGGTGTGGTAGAAGCTGAATACTGCAGATACATAATACATCTATATTAATAGATCTGTAATATAATACTCAAGTGAGTAATATAAAATATCTTCAAACTATTTTCTATGTTCATGGATTGATGATTCAAATTTATTTACCAATGAAATTCAAATAACTTTGATAGTCAAAGTTACCAAATTTATAATCGATATCTAATAAGATCTTAATAGCATCTTGACTCTTATAAACGTATTGAGTTGGTAATTTAACTAACTCTTTATTTAAATCTTCATTAGTATCGTTGATTAAACCATGTTCTTTCATTAATGTTCCTTGATTTAAATGCATAATTCTACCAGTTTGATTATTATAAACTTGGTCATTAGTTAAATTATAAATCCCTGGATAACCGGTTATGGTTTTGAAATTTGAAGATTTAGTATTTGGAGGATTTAATGGGAATAACTTTTGTAATAATTCATAAGAAGCTAAAGTAAATCCGAATTGAGGTGAAGATCTGAAAACTCTTGCTAAAGAACCTTTGAAGAATGCAGTAATACCTTCTTCTTTTAAGATAGTAGTAAAAGCATGACCAATACCTCTATATTTAACATCACCCAGTTTCCTTTCCATTTGTAATCTTGTCTTTATAACATCAGCTGGAGTTGTAAAAAAAGCAGCTGGAGCACCTGCTAATGCACCACTAATTAATAATTCTAAAGTATTTAAATTATGTCTTTTATTAACATCATCAGGGTCATAATTGAACAAATGTTTTTTAATATTAGCATAAGTTGGGAAGTAAATTGCTGAAAATGGAACATCTCTTAATAAACAAGCAGATGCACCTCTATATAAACCTTTGATACCTAACTGTTTAATAATTTGACCAGCTGATAATTGTTTTAGAGGAATTTCACCTGGTTTCAAAGGTGCCTTTATACCACCTTGCATTTGTAATCTGATTTTGACAATTTCTAATGGATTAGTAAAAATAACTTGACAAGCACCAGCTGATGAACCAGCAGCAATTTCCCAACCCATAGTAATTTTTCCATAATCATCAGTACCAATACCTCTAACTAAATCATTGACTGTTAATTTAATAGCCTTTTCAGGTGCTACCCCAACTAATTGAGCTGCTAAACCTGAATATAATCCTTTAAATCCTTCATTTTTAATAATTTTCTTAAAACAATCAAATGAGTTATCATATAAACTTTTATGCTTTTGAGCTTGCATCCTAGTCTTAACTAAATCAATTGGATAAACAACAGTTGCACCAATACACCCAGCAATTGAACCTAAAAAGAATGAATACAAAGAATCAAAAATTGGCCATAATGAAAAATTATCTTTAATAACTGGTGTAGCAGCAGGATGATCAAAAATTGAATATAAAGTTTTGATATTATTATCATAATTTGGATTTAAGACATTAATCAAATCTTTTCTAGGAACAGTTTGTTCATTCTTATTGATTAAGTAAAATAATAAATCCAACTCATGAATTGAGACTGGTTTGAAATTTGAAGATTTCAATAATGGATCTTTTAAATGATTATACAAATCAGTCTTGTTGATCAAGATATCATTCTTTTCTTGAGTACTATTAGCAGGAGTATTGGCGATGATTTCATTAATCAAATCAACTTTACTAAGACAATTATAAACAAATGTAACATCGGAAAAGTTGAATTCAGATTTATGATAGAAGTCTGGTAAAGATGTTAAATTCTTCTTCAAGTTTGATGATAACTTATGATTCAAATTTTGAGATAAAAGAGTTATCAATTCTTGAGATGTAATAACTCCATTTTTAGACATAAGTTCGAAACTTCCGATTAACTTGGTTAATGGTAAATTGTTAATTAATGTAATGAAATCAACGTAATTAATTCTACCATTTGGTTCAAAACTCTTGTTGAAATATAACCAATTCATTTTAAACTTCTTTGGTTGATAGTTTGGATCAATAGCCTTATTCAACTTGTTTAAGAAATTTACACAGTCATTGTAATCGATAGTTTCTTTGATTGAATCTTTTACTGTAGGACTTAAAGTTGGAGACTTTGTGGAGTTCAATAACAATTTATAAATCAATTTGAATTCTCCATCAGTTTGTTCAAGTGTATCAATAAAATCAAGGAAATTTTTTTCGGTTATAAAACCTTTTTGTTCTTTATCAGCCAATAAGTACAAAATTGAATATGACTGTTTTGGAATATCAGTTGGAAAAGGTGATAAAATCGTTGTAAATTGTGGCAATGATAAAATCTTTTGACCGTCAGTATTAGTTGTTGCAAATTGATTAAATATTTCTTTAGCTTTTAAATCTGACATATTCAACGATTTGGGTTGGGTTTTATATACTTCCTAGAAAGCGGTTAATCTGATATTTAATGATTTTTTAAGTTATAAATTTAATGATATCAATTTAAATAATTTTCAATATCAAGATTATAATTTCATAATATATGGAAATTTTCGAGGCAATTTTCAACAAATAGAATTTGGAAAGATGTCGTAAGTCTCAGTGATTTCAACTGAGGTTAAGTGAATACGGGATTGCTTAAATTTATGATAGAAATATGGGGAAAGTCGAAAGGTTAAGTCTAGGTGAAGATTAAAAGGTTATTGACGAGTTAATGATTATATAGAGGTCTAAATATTATTATACTATCATATATTACATGTTTACATATGTTATCATAACATTCTAAACTCCATCATAAATTTCCTTTGACCCGATATGATTGTATTCTTGTGAAAGTCTGGAGAACTTTTTTCCATTTTTAGATGTAGCTTCGCGGGTATGCCAATACAATCGCGGTATTTTGAACCGTTCAAGGTATTTTGAACCGTTGAAGAACATCACTCGCATTCGACCTTTAAATGTCGTACTCGTGTGACGTTACTCGGAGTTTGATTTTAAAAACTGTCTAGTTATTGCAAGAAGATAATCATATATATATCATGATAATTGAATATCATTCCTTTATCCCGAATGATATCGGCTTGTACTGTCGGCAGTAATTATAGTTAGTTAAAGCTTTGTGTATTATTGATTCTGTATGATTCTTGCTCTAAGTTAATCGGAATAATTGAAATTACCCCTCATAATGTATCTTCGGTAAATTTAGGATGGCCATTGATTTGAGGTTGGTCATTGGTTGAATTGGTAGATTGGTTTTATCCAATGTTTTTATTATGGTTACCCCATATATTTGTGCTGTATATTTGCAACCATTTATAGTTATGAGATTATAAAGAAATTGTGAGGTTCCTATAAAGAAATTGATAACGATTATTTTGAGATCAGGTGCACGGATTTAGGCGTGAGTCATTTGAGTCATTTGGTGATAATGTATGAGTTTGTGGTAATTAATCAATTTGAACTATTAATTTTTATGGTCTAGTATGGTTATATGGGTACATGTGACATAGTATTTGTCTTTTTGGTAATTATTTCATTTTTTTTTTTTCTCTATTTTTATGTTGTAGTTGTGAATTCTATTTATAATGTGAATATCAGATTATAAGACTAAAAAAATGAAACTAAAAAAGACATGAAAAAAAAATATATAGAGATATAAGAGTTGAGCGGTTTGGTGTATATTTTAGTGAAATTTAGCGGGGTTTAGAAGAGTAGAATGGAAATCACCTGTAGGTTAACAGGCATTTAATATAAGTGATCATAGAGAGGAATCAAAATATGATTCTAAAGATAAAGTTTACATGATGTAGTCTCAGTGGTTGAATCTCTTAATAAACTCATTCATAGACTATATCCTACACTTTCAATGTTCATACGTATGAACTACCAAAAAAGCATCCATTATTTTAACTTAATTTGAGCTAAGAAAGTCACTTGTCTGGTGCATGTATAAGTACCTATTATTATTAAAAACCTTGAACATTTTTGTGAAATGTAACCATATAATGTAAGTATAGTACTACGCAATTGCTTATACAATAATTAAAGCTTATATGTGTAAAACACTTCTTTTTTTTTAGAAAATGAAATCATCTTTCCAGAGACGTGAAGTATTTTGACCTGTACATTGCATCAATAACCCATTTCACATCAATAATTCATTATATAATAAGGGTTTGAACCATGTATCATTTGAAATAGCTCTTATGATAAGCACTTCATTTTTATGATCAGCACTTCAATGATCTAGATGATAACTAATGTTCTAAAGTACTTCAAAATCAAAGTAGGGGGTTCAAATTTAATCAGAATAAAATTAGTCAAGTAGGGGACAACTGAACAGGGTATTAGGTACACTCTATTTAAGTGATCCATCAGAAAAATCAATTATATAGAATTTTCCCTTGCTGATTACAAGATTCCTAAAATCTAGATCTCCATGATCAACTCCAATCTCTTTAAGCAATCTTAACTGCTCTAGTAAATCATTCAACATGGGTTCGAGACTTTTGTCTTTCAGTGCTAGCTCTTTCATATCCGTAATCACACCTCCCCCTTTTTCAGATAATCTTTTCATTAGCTCCATATCTTCCTTACTACTTTCTATGAATTCCATCATCAAGTAGGGACCATAAAATCCTAGGCCACCATTTATACTGCTAGATATCACTCCAGCATCATATAACTCAGGCACTCTTATACGTTTCTTAGAACTTTTAATCCTCTGATAACACATAAGTTCTGTTATCAAAAGCTTACGTGAGTAATCGTATAAGTTCTCAGTACTAAAGCTCCAGTCTCCAAAAGCCTCTCTCAAGTCATCCAAATCATTCAATAAATAACCTTCCAATCTCCTAAGTTCATAGAGTTTCAAAACAACCGTATTTGGTATTTTCTTGTTATTCAAATGACTGAAGTATTGCTTATAATTCTGATACGGGAACTTGAAGACTTGCGACATTAAATCAAATGCGTTTTGAATGAAGGTCAATTCCGTTTGATTGTCCATTTTTAGGGAAACAACATCAGTAGAATTAGCAATAGTAGGCCTTTCCATTAGAGTCAATAATTCATTCTGAAGCTTATCATTCTGCTGGACAGCAAAAGTGTAGAACATATGTTGTATTTCTTCCTCTTGCTTGATTAAAAGCGTTCTCCACTTTTCGACTAGGGGATCAAGTTTGTAGGTTTTATCAAATTCGTGAACAGTGATATCTAATACAGGCAACTCGTTACTCCGGTTGAAATATTGATCGTACATGAGACTGGCAACAACGGCTTGAAGAGTGATCCCACAATCATTATTTCTTATTATCTTATAGCCAAGGGGAACATCAATAGAATCATTTTGACGTGGAAAACGAGAGGGAAATATAGTCCTCAAACTAATAACTATGGTGGTACGATAATCTGTTAAGATTAGGCAAGTTTGATTTGCGTGCAAACAATAATAAATCACTTGTCTCAATATCTGATTGAAAGTAGAATTTTCAACCTTTAGGGTGCCATCCTCGTTTATGAACTTATCTAGCCCCAAACACTTGACTTCTATGACCATGTAGGCTTTACTTGAGTCGCAAACCACGACATCCGGATTGAACACAAACCTATCCATACTCAAGCAGATGGTTCTATATGTTATTGGCAGAAGATTTGCACCACTCTTCTTTCTCAATAAATTTATCAATGCAGTGCATGGTTCCAAAATATTTCTCCTAAAATAAGCTTTAGTATCTGATTCGGTAGTTTCAAGGTAACGATTACTAAACTGAAAAAGATGCACAAATTCTGGGAATGAACCAGTTTCTGTATTGTCAATTGCGTTTACCAATTCCGTATCAAGTCTGTTGAATAAACTGATGAAAAACCTGTCAGGAACTAGTTCGAAGTTAGGTATCATATTATAAATTCTCCTCATGTAATTGAAGCTATCACAACTAGGATATCCACTAGTGGTCAGTGATTGGTTGACCAATGTTGATGGATATGTAAAGAAGGCTCTATGTAAATACCTCCAGTTTTCCCTTCCTAAATTATCCAAAATAGCTTGCTTTTCTTCAAAAATCTCTTCATAGATTAATTTTGATAACCTTTCCTTATTGAATGTGCCACTTTTGAGAACAAGGCAAGACCTTGGTTTGTATATCATGGTATTAATAGCATCTTGTACATTGAATTCTTCATTCATTTTGCAGTTTCAATAGAAAGTGCGGCGCTAAGCGTCTCTTCTATACACTCTTGCATTTACCTACAGTACATGCATAATTTATACGCTTGAAGCGAGGTTCCTCAATTGATAGTAGACGAAACCACTGAACAGTGTATTGGGTACATTTTATTTAAGTGATCCATCAGAAAAATCAATTATATAGAATTTTCCCTTGCTGATTACAAGATTCCTAAAATCTAGATCTCCATGATCAACTCCAATCTCTTTAAGCAATCTTAACTGCTCTAGTAAATCATTCAACATGGGTTCGAGACTTTTGTCTTTCAGTGCTAGCTCTTTCATATCCGTAATCACACCTCCCCCTTTTTCAGATAATCTTTTCATTAGCTCCATATCTTCCTTACTACTTTCTATGAATTCCATCATCAAGTAGGGACCATAAAATCCTAGGCCACCATTTATACTGCTAGATATCACTCCAGCATCATATAACTCAGGCACTCTTATACGTTTCTTAGAACTTTTAATCCTCTGATAACACATAAGTTCTGTTATCAAAAGCTTACGTGAGTAATCGTATAAGTTCTCAGTACTAAAGCTCCAGTCTCCAAAAGCCTCTCTCAAGTCATCCAAATCATTCAATAAATAACCTTCCAATCTCCTAAGTTCATAGAGTTTCATAACAACTGTGTTTGGTATTTTCTTTCTATTCAAATGACTGAAGCATTGCTTATAATTCTGATACGGGAACTTGAAGACTTGCGACATGAATTCAAATCCTTCTTGAATGAAGGTCAATTCGGTTTGATCCTTCATTTTTAGGGAAACGACATCAGTAGAATTGGCAATAGTAGGCCTTTCCATTAGAGTCAATAATTCATTCTGAAGCTTATCATTCTGCTGGACAGCAAAAGTGTAGAACATATGTTGTATGTCTTCCTCTTTCTTGATTAAAAGCGTCCTCCATTTTTCGACTAAGGGATCAAGCTTGTAGGTTTTATCAAATTCGTGAACAGTGATATCTAATACAGGCAACTCGTTACTCCCGTTGAAGTATTGGTCATACATGAGACTGGCAACAACGGCTTGAAGAGTGATACCACAATCATTATTTCTTATTATCTTATAGCCAAGTGGAACATTCACATAATCATCTTGACGTGGTCCACGAGACGGCAATATATTCCTCAAACTAAGAAGTATAGTAGTACGATAGTCGGTTAGAATGATGCAAGTTTGATTTGTGTGCAAACAATAATAAATCACTTGTCTCAATATCTGCTTGAAAATAGAATTTTTAACCTTTAGGGTGCCATCCTCGTTTATGAACTTATCTAGTCCCAAGCACTTGACTTCTACGACCATGTAGCTTTTGTTTGAGTCGTATACTGTGAAATCTGGTACAAAGAGAAACCCATCCATATGCAAGCTGAGGGTTTGACATTCTATTTCTGGGAGATTTCGACCACTGGCCTCTCTCAACAAATTTATTAATGCAATGCATGGATTCAAAATATTGTTCTCAAAGCAGGTTCTAGCATGTGCCTCACTGCTTCCAAATGAACGCTCATTAAAATGAAAGGAAATTTCAAAATTGAAGAACCAAGATAATGCTGAGCCAGTTTCTATTGTGCCAAACGCCTTTACCAATTCTGTATCAAGTCTGTTGAATAAACTGACGAAAAACCTGTCAGGAATGAGTTCGAAATTAGGATTCATATCATACAATCTCCTCATGTAAATTGAGCTATGACAACTAGGATACCCACTAGCGGTTAGTGATTGGTTGACCAATGTTGAAGGATATGTAAAGAATGCTCTATGTAAATATTTGCTATCTTCCTCACTTAAATTATTCCAAATAGCTTTCTTTTCACTACGGATCTGGCTGTAATCTAATCCTGACAACCTTTCTTTATCAAATACACCATTTTTGAGAACAAGGCAAAGCTTGGCTTTCTCTTTCATGGTATCAATAGCATCTTGTACATTGAATTTTTCAGCCATCTTGCAAGTTCAATGGCAAATAGAAAGGAAGACAAACAATTTTATTTGTAGGAAAGTCGCTTAATTGGCGTGAGTCTAAGCACTTCCAAGTACGTATTATTATTAAAAATCCAAGGTAGAATATCTATTAATATATTATGGAGTTGAACATGCAATAGTTAAGTTAAACTATAAGCACACTTGTCTCTCTTCATCCCGGATCCTGGAAATTGTGGTCTGGTAATTTATCACTTTGATAAATGAATTTATTAATAATAGTATAATAACGTGAATAAAATATTCATATGTTAAATAGAAAGTCGGTATAAAAAATGAGGACGGTTTCAAAACCAGGGATACTGGCCCTTTATATCTCTCTAATTTTTACCTGCAATGTAAATCTTACTTTACTACCATTTTGTGATCTATCACAAAAGTTTACATGAAAAACACCAAAATAAATGAGAACGACTTTGTCGGCATGAAGCTAACTATTTGTAAAAGCGATACTAACTTTACTATAGTGCGACCATGACATATCAACCCTATAACGACCTACAACGAATATTTCAATCTCCATCATCCATAGAAGATCTTTCCGATCTACTTACACATATCAATAATCATAAGATTCAGCTAAATAGTCAAATCGAGAGTCAAATTCATAAATATGACCAACAACAACCACAATTCCATAATCAAGAGATCACAAAGTTAATATCATTAATCAATAACACTCAAGAAAAATCAACCGATATTCAATTGTCAATCAATGATATCACAAAGGAGATTTCTAAATTGGATATCATGAAGAAAAATTTGATTTTATCCATGAATATCTTTAAAAGGTTACAAATATTGAATTATAGTATAAATGAATTAAACCAATTGCTAAAGCAAGATTATGAGTATCAACAGATTTATAATAATTTAAAGAACATAAAAGAACTATTATCATTTTTTAAGCCATACAAATCAATTGAACAAATCAATACGATGAACTTGTTGATTAGCAAGATTGAAGCTAAACTTATTGATAACATCTTTATAGATGTTGAAGAGTTTATAACACAAAACAAACAAGTTAACAATCTTAAATATGGATGTGAAATATTGGAAGTTATTGATTTAAAACAAAAGGATAAGCTCTTATCATGGGTTTATAACCAACAATTGAAAGAACTTAAGACAATATTTTTAACATCTGATGAAGCTAGTAGTTTAGATAATCTTAATCGTAGGTTTCTTTACTTTAACAATGTTCTCAATAATGTTGAAAAGTTAAAGAATGTATTTCCAGACCATTGGAATATCGATTTAGAGTTAACTAAGATTTTTTGTTCTTTAACTAAGGAAGATTTAATCAAGAAACTTAACAATTCAGTTGATTCAAATGTATTATTGAATTGTATTAATATAACATATGAATTTGAAAATAATATGAATACAAAGTTTAAAACAAATTATTTCACAAAGATAATTCTGAAGATTTTCGAACCATTCTTAAGTGTATGGATAAATGAACAAGATAAGACTTTGAATATAAAACTAATTGAATTTCAATCAATTCCCAAAATTCCTCAAGAATTCCAATCGATTCTGTCAGATACTGATTTATTAAAGATCCTTAAAGTTAATAATATCCCTAATATATCAAATAGTTCAATTGAATTGTTTAAGACATTTAATAAAATCTTTAATCAACTTGTAAAGATCACCACCAGTGAAAAGCTAAGAGATTTATCGAATTTATTTAACAAATACCTTAACGAGTATAATAATCGTATACTATTACCAATCTTGAATATTGAAGAGAATGTAAATAAGATTGAATCCATCATTTATTTAACAATGATCTTGAATACTGGTGATTATATTGTTAATAATTTAGATGAACTCACTAACAAGTTTACTAACTTAAACATAAATGTCAATTACGATAATGTTAGTGATACTTATTTATCACTTATTAATAAGTCTATAATTAAACTTCTTAATGTCATAACCAAAGATCTTAAATTCACTTGGAGACAATTTGAAAACAATAATTGGGTTAATATGGAATCTTCTTCAGTAATCTCAGTATACATAAAAGACTTTAAACTTTGTTTAATCAGGAATTGTAAACTTATTTTACCTTTAATTATAAGGGAAAGTTATATAAAGAATTTTATTTATAAGCTTATTGAAATGATCATAAAAGATTTTAGCAACAATTTGAAATTGATCAAACCATTAAGTATATTAAATATTGAAACTATTATTAATGATGTAGGATATTTGAAAAGATTTATAAGAAGACTACCAAAGTATGGTGATCCATCATATGAAGAGGATGATGATATAGATGATAAAGAATCAGAAACTTCAGATCTTGAACAAGGAATTGATAAGTTTTATTTGAAGTTTGTTGATAATCAGTTCTTACGTCTTGAAACATTCCTCAAACTTCTTATAACTCCGACTTTACCAATTGATAATCTCATAGAGAATTATTTCATGCTTATTGGTGATAAATCCATAAAGAACTTCCGCAAGTTTCTTAACTTCAAGAACATTGATGTTGTCAATCAGAAAAAGTACATAGATAGCTTCAACCTCCAATTAACTATGGATAATAGCTTAATCGAGGAATCACAAATTTTGTCAATCATTGATGATGATACTACTTCAACTCCTCCACTAGAAAAAATCAATAGTAACGAAAGAAATGAGAGAAATTCAAGTCCATTTAACTTCCCTTCAATTTCTCATATATCATCACCAATTGATGATAAGCTAAGTAATCCAATACCAAAATTAAAGATGAATAAATTGGAACAGAATTTGAGAGAGTTGACTTTGAGTGGAGAGAATAATTTGAATAAGTTTAATGAAAACTTTAAGAATTTTGGGAAATTATTCAGGAAGGATAATCTGAATGATTAACTGGAAGGTTAGCTGAAGGCTATGAAATAGAGTGATTGAACAATGTTATAGTATAGCACAGAACGCAGTTTCACTCTATCAAATCAATAGACCAAAGTAAAAAATACATAACCTTAATTGAATAAGATCGAAATAGCCCTCGTTAGTACTTCATACATGCTTATAGGTACTTCCTCCACCTAATAGGTCTTTTGTTTCTTGCCCCTCACCAATATACATAAAGCACAAGACTCAATTGGACTCCAAATCCCCTATTATCAATATTCTTTAATTTCTATGATCCTCATATTATCAGTAACCACCGACAATGTAGCCACAGATCTGATTATATCCTATTATTACCTAATCCTTTTCTCATTAGCCGCACAAAATATCGAGGGTTGAAAAATTCGCCATATCATCACATATCACGTGTCATGTTATAATGTAACCCTATTTAAGCACCAAATATTCTCAATCCCCCTAATTATCACTTAATTAGAAAAAAATGTCAAATACTACTTTACGTTTAGGATCAACTGCCCCAGATTTTGAAGCTCAAACTTCTAATGGACCAATCTCATTCCATGATTATATTGGAAACAGCTGGGCTGTTTTATTCTCACACCCTGATGATTATACTCCAGTTTGTACTACTGAATTAGGTGCTTTTGCTAAATTAGAACCAGAATTCACTAAAAGAGGAGTTAAATTAATTGGTTTATCAGCCAATAACACCGAATCTCATAAAGGTTGGATTAAAGATATTGATGAAGTTACTGGATCAAAATTAACTTTCCCAATTATTGCTGATCCAGAAAGAAAAGTCGCCAATTTATATGATATGATTGATTACCAAGATGCTACTAATGTTGATAACAAAGGTTTACAAATGACTATCAGATCAGTTTTCATCATTGATCCAAAAAAGACTATCAGATTAATTATTTCATACCCAGCTTCTGTTGGTAGAAATAGTGCCGAAGTTTTAAGAGTTGTTGATTCTTTACAATTAGGTGATAAACACAGAGTCACTACCCCAATCAATTGGGTTCCAGGTGATGATGTTATCGTTCATCCATCAGTTAGTAACGAAGAAGCTAAAACTTTATTCCCTAACTTTAGAATCATCAAACCTTATTTACGTTTAACTCCTTTAGACCCTGAACAAAAATAATTGTTTCTAGTAATATATAGTGTAATAATTGTTATTATGTGTTCTTCATGATTTTCTTCTGTCTGGTTCCTACGTCGTATAAACTACTACCACTATTCGCACTAATCCATCGTACCAATGATTCGAAAGGGTTCCTTAGTAAAGTACCCTATAAGAAATTCATTATTGCCCAGTAGGATTGAATTTATACCTAATAACTTCTATGGTTCACGGTTCCCTATAGAGAAGTTTAATCAACACAAAACCAAAGTGGTTAGACCGATCTTAAATAGATCTCATATACAAACCATAATTTCTAATCAAAATTACAATCATTATATCCTAGCTAGTAACGACAAAGAAGATGACAGGAAGGAATTGGATACAAAAGAATTAGAGAAAAAAGCCAACCTTGGTAGTTTGATAGAACAATTGAAAATATTGATACCTAATATGTTAAATAAGAACCTACCTAAAACAATCGTATCTAATGATGTTCTTCTTAGAATATGTCCAACTCATTTTGATGAACTAAATTATTATTTGCCAAACATTAAAGGTCACGTTTCTTATTATACTACTTTGAAAACATTGCAAATAATTTTTTCGTCATTTATTTTGAATCCTAATGTTAAACTCCATATACAAAATATTAAAGTTATGAACCCTAGTGAATCCAATATTGAGTTTTTATGTGTTTATCCCAATACAACAAAGATTCAAGTACGTTGGAATACATGTAATGAAGGATGTTATCATTTAGGTCAAGACCCTGAGCTATCCGAAACAAGTAAAGAGTCCTCGAACTTTAAAGATTCTAATGAATATAAGTCCACCTCCCAAGCTAAATATGGATCACACACTTGGTCAAAAGTAGATACATCAAAATTCCAAAACTTGAATGTTGATGGCACAGCAAATGTAGCTTCATTAGGTAAGACATTAACTCATCTAACTACTGGATTAGTAGGATTAGTTAAAGAGAGTAATAACAAGAAATTGGAGAGAGTTATTTCGGGGATATTCATATTTGAATTGAATGAAAATAATGATGTTATTATCGTTCATACTATTGAAGATGTAAATATAATTGAAAAAAGTGAATCACCAGTAGGAGGGTTAGAAGTTTGTTGATGGGTGAACTACTCATAAGTGCCATAGGTGACGCATACTTGTAAATATATATTAACTTTTGTCTCATATCCTCATTAACTGTCTTTAACTCATTAATTTCCTTCCAACTTCTTTATCAATTGTTGGTTCAATGAAATTTGGAGTCTTAGTAATTTGTTATTATCATACAATACTTTAAAAATCAACAATTGAATTAAGATCATCACTATAACCAATACCGGCACTAATCCAATATTTGCAGCAAATTCAGTTGAAGGTTGTGGTGTAACTTCCTGTATTGATTTAGCCTCAGGAACAACTTCTATAGGGGGCGAAGGACTTGATTGTAGCTCCTTGAGTTCCAATTCATTCGTATCTTTAAACGTGGCTATTGTATGATTATCAATTTCTTGCTTTATACTCTCCATTAAGTCTTTACATGAATCAGTTTGCCCAGTTAATGTCAGTTTCTCAATAAGACTTCTAATCCAAGATCTGCCAGTCCATTCAATTAAGAATGAAATTTGTAAATTTGTAGAATTATTCTTTCCCCAACTAAGTCTATAAATATTCTTAACTGCAAAAGAATTTCCCAGGGGTACATCAGGGGTCTTTGTGGTGGTTGTTATAAGGATATAATTATTGAAATTCATATGTTCAATGGTTTCTTCAACTTGACATATTGTTGATTTTGGTCCAATTGAATATCCCAAAGATTTTCTATAAGTATAATTACGAGTCAATTTTTTTGGATTTGATTCCATCGGTCTGAATTTATCAAAGTCTGTCAATTCTGATGACCCATGTTGTTCCAAGAATTTTTCAAAGAATCCTCTACTTGAATCACCAAACAAGATTTCAAATATAATCCCTATAGGTACCAGTAAATTCTCATTACATAATTCAATTTCCTCTTCGAAGATTGTATCATCGGCTTCAGTAGGTTTATGAACATCAGGTCCTGAATTCTTATAAATGGAATCAGGTTTAAATTGAACAATTTGAATCTTAGCATCTGATTTTGTGTCAACATTATCAGAACCGTCTTCACTTATTAATTCTTCACTTTCAATTATGTCTTTTGTGTCACCATCCAAACTCATAATAAATGATTCAATCTTTGAATTATCATCATTTTCACCATCTTCGGGACTTTTGGAATCGTCTTCAAATACCATAGTTTTCCCAGTTGTACCTTCCCAAATTGTCTTCAAAAGATCAAAGGTTGTATCTCTGGACATGAAACTTGCAAAATTGTGTTTAGCATCCTTGGTTTCGATGAATATCCCATTTGGAAATATTCCAGCTGTTGACTTCTTTTCGAATCTGATGACATCTTCCATAGGCATTATTAAATTGGTTACCCATCCTAATAGTGATGAATTAAAACAGATATTATGTTCACTAACATAGAGCCTTCCCTGTAAGAGGATATCTCTACTTAATGCACAACTGAAATCATCAATGAGTCTATCAGTCAAATCAAGCGACTTGAACAATTGATGGAAATCGGTGTTTCTCTTCATAGTAGCAAACCTATATTTCGAATCCATGAATTTTTCATCAACATAAAGCTTTGGATCAAATTTTTCTTTAGGAAGTTCTGTCTCTAGAACATCTTGAGAATTACCTTCACTGGCTGTTCTCCTTGACTTCCTATATGTTATGATCTTTGGAGATTTTTCACTTATGTCTGATTCAGTTGATGTTCGTTTATGAGAATTTGACTCCAAACTCAAGGTAGCATTTGAATTAGATTTGAACGTAGCTAAATATGATTTCTTAGGTGATTCAATTAATCTATCAACAGACCCATCATCATGACTGAATTCTAAATTAGCTAAAGCATTACTTCCTTTACTTTCTTTAGATATAATCGAATTTGCATCTTCTCTTGTAGTCAATGGGTTTGCCGGACTTGATTTAACTAAGAATGGTGATTGTAATGTTAATGAATTTTTTGATTGTGTACTATCATTGGTCTTCGGTACATTGTTATTATTTGTTTTTATTGTTGTTGATGATAAACTTTCAGTGGGTTTATCAATTAAGTCCGAAGTTCCATTCAACTTTTCGTTTAACTTATCGTTCAATTGTTTACTTAAAGTATCGTCCATTTCTGAAGATTGTTGTTTCAATGGTAATGATTCTGTTGAAGGAGGAAAGGAGTAAGACCAAGCATCTTCATCATCATCTATTTCATTCATGCTCGTATAATGAGAATTCGATGACGGACTGAGCATTGATAAAGCAAGTGCAAGTACAAGATTTCTTTAGGGGTACAAATAGAAAAGCTAAGAGTTGGCTTTACTGAGAAGAAATTGATAATAGGTTCTTTATAAGAGTAGCACATAAACAATTGATATAATGACATTGTGATTTGTTGGGTTTCAGTATAGAGTAATATGAGGCAGAGCACATACCCAAATGACCTCATCAGACTACTAGAATTAGTTACTACAACTGCCACCACCGAACCCAGAAGACCTAAATCAAAGAGTCAATCGTTCTACATCAAGAGTTAACGTCATTTATCGTCGCAGCATATATTACTACATGTATGATCATTAATATACAAATGTCAAATGTTAACCTTAAACAGATTCTAAGACAACATCTTTGAAACCACCCTTAGAAACTTTCTTACCTTTTTCTTCAACTGAACCTTCACCGTGTAAAGCTAATAAAGATCCTAAATCGAATTTTGGTTGTTTTAATAATTTAACCTTTCTAATATGAACATTTTGTAATGGGTAAATAGTTTGAGTTGATTTTTCAATTTCTCTACCAATGACTTCTGGGATTAATTTGGAAGTTAATTGAGCTAAAGTGACATTTGAAACTTCTCTTTGCATGATTTCAATCATTTTTTTTCTAATTTCTTTTAATTTAGATGATTGAGCATAAGTAGTCTTTTTGATTTGATTTTGTTGTCTTTTAGTGAAAGCAATAGCAAAGATTCTGATAACGTAATCATCAGCAGTTTTAACAGTAACGTTAGCTTCAACTAATGATTGCCATTTTCTAACCAATGATCTGATTTTATCACTTGTGAAATCTAATCCATGGAAGTTAGTTAACAAGTTTTTACCTTGAACTTCATCAACTCTTAATTTGATGTTTCTGTGTGAATGATCTTCACTACCTTGTAAATCAGCTAATGAAACTTCAACAACTCTTCCTTTTAATCCATCAGCAGCATTCTTTAAACCAGTAGATTTGTTGATTAAAGTTTTACCAACGTTTCTGTTTTCAAAGGTTGATGGGGCTTTAATGTCGAACCAATCTTTTCTGGTGAATGGGTCTACAATCTTCTTCTTTAAACCTTTTTTACCTTTAGATAATCTCTTATTTTTACCAACTGCCATAGTTCTTTTTAGTGAGTGAGTTGAAAATTTTTTTTCACAATTTGAGAATTTGGAAGTGGATTGAAAATTTTTTAGGTGGAAAAGTTGATCATGTGCGCACAGTAGTCGAATTGACCGGAACTGATTTTCATTAACAGGGACATCTGCACGTGTTTTATATTAGGGTTGAACTTTTTTTTCATTCTGAAAAATTCTGGCTTTGAAGAGTGTGATATGAAGGTGCATAATATGCATTATATTCCATGCATAAACTACATTCCATACATTAAGCCCTGACAATTATCATTAATGTTGTTAGCAAAATAAGAGACTTTATAAAAAGGACTTGTTTATTCAACAAACGTAGACCTATACAAATTTTATAATTTTTTTTATTTTCTTTAAATCATTAGCATTAACCATAAGCTCAAGAGTCATTCAATGACTATTCATGAACTTAAAAATGAATAAAATATAAATATTGACAAGCAGATTGTTCTATTAGGATAGATTCTAGAAAATCTATTGGTTTTCTGGTCTTAATTTTCTGACTTCTTTACCAACTCTCCAGATTTCCATATTTCTGATAGTTTCTAATTCAGCTTCTAATTTAACTCTGTAATCAGGTTGAGAATTAAAATCTAAAGATCTTTGAGTTTCGGTACCGTTCTTAACTGATTCGTATAAATCATTGAAAACTGGTTTTAAAGCATCTTTAAATCTTGGGTACCAATCTAAAGCACCTCTTCTGGCAGTAGTAGAACAAGCATCATACATGTAATCCATACCGTATTTACCGATTAATGGGTATAATGATTGAGTAGCTTCTTCAACAGTTTCATTGAAAGCTTCTGATGGAGTGTGACCGTTTTCTCTTAAAACTTCATATTGAGCTAAGAACATACCGTGAATACCACCCATTAAACAACCTCTTTCACCGTATAAATCAGAGTTAACTTCTCTTTCGAAAGTGGTTTGGTAAACGTAACCTGAACCAATGGCAACAGCTAAAGCAATAGCTTTTTCATCAGCTTTACCAGTAACATCATTCCAGACGGCATATGATGAGTTAATACCTCTACCTTCTTTGAATAATGATCTAACGGTTCTACCAGAACCTTTTGGAGCAGCTAAGATAACATCAATGTTAGTTGGTGGTTCAACATGAGTTAAATCTTTGAAAACTGGGGAGAAACCATGGGAGAAGTATAAAGTTTTACCTTCAGTTAATTTTGGTTTGATTGAAGACCAGGTTTCTGATTGAGCAGCATCAGATAATAAGTTCATGATGTAAGTACCTTTATCAATAGCTTCGTGAACATCGAATAAGTTTTCACCTGGAACCCAACCATCTTCAATAGCAGCTTTCCATGAGGCACCATCTTTTCTAACACCAACAATAACGTTTAAACCATTATCTCTTAAGTTTAAACCTTGACCGTAACCTTGAGAACCGTAACCAATTAAAGCTAAGGTATCGTTTTTGAAATATTCTAATAATTTTTCTCTTGGCCAGTCAGCTCTTTCATAAACAACTTCTTCAGTACCACCGAAGTTAATAGTTTTAATACCTCTGGTAGCACTAACGTTGGTATTTTTAATAGTTGGTTTGATTGAAGCTCTAGTTAAAGTAGTTAATGATCTAGTATTAACTGATCTGGTAGCTCTTGAAACAGCTTTAGCAGCACGAATTGATGATCTAAATGACATTGTAATAATTTGAAGAAAAATTAAATTGGAATTTTACAGTTTATATAAATTTTTCAGTTGGACGATTTGTGAGTAACACGTCGTGCAAGAACTTAATTTCGGGGTTGCCGATTCAGGGCCTGAATTTCGGTCAGACGGGCAATTGGCCTGGAGCGCACTAATTACAGCGATCAAGGTACTATGAGGGCCGGAGTTGATAACGCACCGGAGCGAAGAGATGACTAAGTTATTTATAGTTATCAAGTATTGGTTGATCTGATTTGATCTAGTGATCCAGTTGGGTGATAAGTTAAAGATGGTTATTTGAGTTTTGAAAATGAATCGACTTTCAGCGTATACCCTGTTGGTTAAACCTTGGAATTGTCTAGAATGGTTGTTGAACTATCATATGTGAAAAGAGAACAAGAATCTAATAGTAAGATAAGAAACAAATTAAACATTGTCATAACATATTCATAACCTAAACCCAATCTACAAAATCTACCAAAACCTTATACCCCAATATGCTAAATACCCCAATGACCTATCTAAACTAAAATGCTTTATCTTATGCATATCATTAATATCATCTCACAATTTGCAGCCACTTTCAAATCTTTCAAAGTTGGCCAGTTTGGTTGACATTGACCTAAAAACAAGCTAATAATCAAACCAATCCAAATGAGTTTCAATCAAGATCTCATCTTCAATGATTTCGACCTTGGACTCTTTCTTTGGTGAAAATTTCAGAATACCTCTGAAATTAACTTTTGGACTTTCAATACTAACCTCAGTATCATCCAAATCATCATCCTCTTCATCTAAGGTCAAGCCAAACCCATAATATTTGTCTAAATCAATCATGAATTGATCTAGATCTCTTTGTTTTATTTGATTCAAGAAATCCAATAAATTGTCATCAATGCCGTTAATCTTGAACAAATTGGCAAAGACTTGAAATCCAATTTGATTCAAATTTGGATATATGTCGAACAAGATCTGTTTATCGTTATATAACACAAATTTCTTGTAATTGGAGTCATTGATTAAGCTTTTACCATTGATGGCTTTGAAAGGAGATTTGCCAAATAACAAGGTAATTAAAGTTAAGCCAAATGACCAATAATCAACGAATTTCGAATCATAATGAGTTAAATTCAAATTGGTACTATAATTATTAATAAACACTTCAGGTGCCATATATTTTTCAGTACCAACATTGAACTCATCATTGATCCTTTTTGTGGTCGATAACCCCCAATCACATAACTTGAAAATACCAGTAGTTGAATTTATCAAGATATTCTCTGGTTTTAAGTCTCGGTGATAAATTCCTTTACTATGGCAGAATTTTATAGCACTATACAATTGTTTTGCAACCTTATATAGCTCACTAGAATTCATGTCATGAGTTTTGTAATATTCATATAAATCATAATCACAGTATTCTAATACTAAGTAAGTGGAATTCTTCAATTTGAAGTCATCTCTAAGTTGACAAATATTGACATTCCCTTTCAATTGCTTGAGTATATGAATCTCATGATTGGCAATTGGTTTATATTTGTTTGACAATGATTTGATCGATACCAATTCGTTAGTGTTCAAATCAATGGCTTTGAATACTTTCCCATAAGTTCCCATTTCAAGATACTTAATGAATTTGTACCGATTGTTTAAGATCAGATTTTCGAAATCTGAATCAAGTTTCAAGCCTCCCATCTTTGGCAATAACTAATAATTAAGCACTATACAACAACTTAGTATGATACTTATACTACTAAGCACTAAGCAGTACTTATCCTAATCAATGAAAATTATAGAAATTGGAATAGTCTGGTCTTAAGTATGAGATCTCAATGTCTTTGATCCACACTCTTGCTTATCCACAATTTGCAACCTTGCAATTCCACAGTTTAATGTGACACACAAAATAGATTGAAAACCACAAACACAAAAGGTCTTAAAAAAGCTTAAACCACAACGTTGGTGTCTTATATATAATGTTTGATTCAGGGGGGGTAGATTTATTGTTAAATGGCGTTATCCCCCTATTTCTTATCACAAGATATTTCGGCTGCGAATGTCGGTAATATTAACCATTAAAGTGGAGGTACTAAGAATGACAATAAAGTTTGCAACGACAAAATCATAACAAGTAAATATAAACAATACGACATGTTACCTTGAAACATTTTTATTATGATCCCTACAATTGTTGGGATGATTTGAAGTTTTCAGTTTTGGGTATTTATGATACGACTGATGTTCAGAATTATGGGTATGGTCAGATTGTAGGGTCACACAATAAAGTCAATTGGTTATTGTTGGTTAAACGGTCGTATAGTGATCAGATCAACATCGCCAGGATCAGTTCTCGAACGAAAAGAATTACGGTCTCCCATGATCAATTGACACGTAGTGGGTTGAAAATTGTCGTAGTAAGAACTATGCACCATGGACTACATATAAGATAATTGATCTCTATGTTAACAGGTTTACTCCTGGTAAGTTTACCCTTTCGTAAGGGCCGTTATTGTTTATGTCCATTTAGGTGTCCCTTAGACCTTTCAATGGTTCTGGTTCTGATTGAACAATTCCTTTCCGTTTAAGAGCATAAATCAATTCCAGGCTACTGCCACCTTTTGCGTTTTATCCTCCTGCTCTTATCAGCCGCATACTCATTCTGCAGTAGACCTTGTAGATAACAGGGACCAACAAAGAGAGCGTCAATCCTTCTTGAATACATCCCGTGACTTACAGGTGACCCACCAGCCCTTAGTTATAACTTAAGAGACAGTAAAAAGAGCTTTTGCATTACATATCAACAGATCTCAGAAACCAATCCAAGCCTCCAGTCAAATACAATACACCAATCGAAAAACAAAATACATTAATAACTACATAAGATCAAAATCACATGTTGTTCCATAATTAAAAAAACAATACTCCAAGATAATTAACATCATCTCTATTAAGTCATTATAAGAGCTTTTCAATTGTTGAAGCAATTGATAAAGGTTTGGTAGTTGAACTATATCTTTCAGTAACCTTACCAGTTTTGTCAACCAAGAATTTTTCGAAATTCCATTTGATTCTGGTTAAACCTAAAATACCAGACTTTTGCTTTTTCAAGTATTGGTAAACTGGATCAGCATTATCACCATTAACATCAATTTTAGATAAGATTGGGAAAGTGACACCATAATTTAATTGACAGAAACTTTGGATTTCGTCTTGAGATCCTGGTTCTTGTCCTAAAAATTGGTTACAAGGGAATCCTAAAATAACTAACCCCTTGGATTCATATTTCTTATGTAATTCTTCTAATTCTTTATATTGAGGGGTGAAACCACACTTAGAAGCAACATTGACAATTAACACAACTTTACCTTCAAGTTGTTTGAAACTGAATGGTTCTCCTTTACCGTCTTTTGGTGATAATTTATAAAAGTCTGACATTATTATGTGTTGCGCGAGTTGGATTATTTCTGGAAATGTGATACAATTTATGCTAATGCCAATCCTCACAATCCTCACTGGTCCTCGGATCGGAACAGTTTTTGTTATATGCTCCGACAAGCATTTGTAATGTGTATTGAGGAGATGACGTACTAGATTAATGATACTGGGCCAGGCCCTTTACAGTTTAAGAGTGTCTCAAAAATTTTAAGGTGGTAGGAGTTATTATATCATGTGCACAGTATCATTATCAGCACTGCTGGTTGCTAACTAATAAGCTCAAATGAACTAAAGTAAACTTAATCTAATCTAAGATTCACTTCTATAACTCCGATACTCTACGGAACTCGGACTATACATAAGGTACCGACTATCATTAGTAAGATAGAACTGAGCTAGATCTCATCGTGTTATCAATTATAATCAGTAAGACTGATCGGACTAGATCGCGTCCTGCACGGCACGAGCTGGCGGTGCAATATCTCACACATACGTCTCACACATACTTACATCATATATTTACTAAATTCGTTCAAAGTTTAAATTTATACAAACTACATCAACCTCATCTCTTCATTAATCTAAATATCTGCCATAAACAAATAATGATAAACCACACTGAACTAAGCTAACATTTGTCAACTTATCCCATAATTATATCTCCGAAAATACCAATTGATGAGATGAAGAAGGTGAAACCAACAATACCAGCACCAACCAAATAATTGGATTGAATTTTACCCAATTCGTTAACGGTTTGTTTTTTATACAAGGATAAATTAATTTCATCGTCAATGTTATCATTCAATTGAGGAGAAGCTGGGGCCAGATTTGGAGGAGTAGAATTGGTAGTAGACGATTCTTCATCTGATACATGAATATAAGACTTGCTTAAATCATCATCTTTAACTTTAGCTTCGGCTACTTCGCTGGTTTGAAGCTTTTGTGGTTTTGGAATATTGAATTGGTTGATTTTTTGTTGTGGTACATAACTTTGATAATAAGTATACCCTAAACCAATTATACTACCTAAAATGGAATAAATCAAATATGGATGCTTCTCATTAGCTGGACTATACTTATAAGCTATGTATAAGGTTCCAATAGTCAATTTCAATAATCCAAAATTAAGATATTTACCATACTTGATTGATTTCAAATTAGTATAACCAGATTCAAGTTTTAAGTTTATCGCATCGATTAAGCTTGGAATTAATTGAATAGATTGATAAGTTAATGATCCTGTTAATAAACCAATGGATCCGACTCCAATAAGTTTAATGGTTGTAACACAAGTTCCTGCCATAATTAACTAAGCTCCTTAAACAAAAAGGGATGATTGCCTTCGCGAGGGGTGTGTCCTGGTCTCATTGATAGTAGGTCAGACGGTCTGGAATTATATGTCCATGTTTATGGATGATTCGAGAGCTTTAAGGGCTATGAAACCCAGAGGTATGATCGGATATGGTGTATGTAGACATTGACAATTTGAGATTGGTCAGTTTAGGAGACGAGTGGTCATTTGATTCGGAGTTAAGTGAGACGGTTCTTATCTATGATAAGCCATACAAATCATAAATCATTTATTTTTATAAATCTACAAATCTTATAACTAATACACTATAATGAACATGACCAATTTTTAATAACCACAAAACCATTTGTCCCAATTAGCT
This sequence comes from Yamadazyma cerambycidarum, assembly GCA_030574835.1. NCBI lineage: Eukaryota > Fungi > Ascomycota > Pichiomycetes > Serinales > Debaryomycetaceae > Yamadazyma > Yamadazyma cerambycidarum. Next base: position 38,674 of record JAJMFR010000028.1, on the reverse strand, counting down.
ATACCGATAGCTAGAAACTCGCTCTTATTCTCTAGACTAACTTGGTTGAACTTCCAGCACTTTCCCCACTAGCATCAATATAAATTCCATCTGGTTTGTCAAATGGACTTTGTTCATCAATTATCCTTTCAGGAGCAGAATCGTGTTCAGCCTCTCTCTGTCTGATCTTTTGAACTGCAATAGCATGGGCTTTCCATGGTCTAACTCCTTTCTCAAATAACAAATCAACATCAGTGATTGGAATGTTCTTGGTTTCAGGATACACAAATGCAAATACCGTTATTGAAATGAACAACAAAGATCCAAGGAAAAAGAACACTCCATATTTCATAGCATCTATCATATTTTGAGCCCATCTTGCAAATATAAAACTCCAAAACCAATTTGCGGAAGCATTGAAACATTGTGCTAAATTTCTAACTCTTGTATCGAAAATTTCACTAATATAAACCCATGGTGAACCTGACCAACTAAAGGCAAAACTTATAGTCCAAATATAAAAGAAAGCCAAAGCTGATTTTGAGCCAGCGTTTGAACCTCCATGTAACGTTTCTTCAGGTCTTGCGATCTTAATGTAAGCTCCCAAATAAAACAAAGAAAAAACACAAACTAACCCGAACCAAATGACTGGTGGTTTCCTACCAAATATATCAATTATAAGGAATGCCCAAATGAAACAACATACACCTTTAATCAATCCAAAAACACCAGTAGATAATAACCCAGCATCAACTGAACTTATACCGATAGTTTTCAAGATTGTGACTGAATAATAGTTTATAGCATTTATACCACTAGTGTTTTGCATCATGAAAAGTAAGGTTGATAAAAACAATCTGTACCTTAATTTCGGATCACCGAAAAGTAACTTGAAAGGTCCAAAGAACTCAGACCCAACTGCATGTTTATTTTCAAGTACCTCATATTCCATTGATTCAATTTCATATTGAATGTAACGAGAATCAGCAGGTAGATCACGATAATAAGTTAATGATTCAAGTGCTTTGGATTTTTTATTTTTACTTAAGTACCATCTTGGTGACTCTTTAAGCCAAAATGTCCCAATAAAGAAAACACCAGCTGGTATTAATTGAATAGCTATTGGTACTTGCCATTGTTTATTACCAGTTAAGTTTTGTTCCGTACCATAATTAATGAAGAATCCAAATACACCACCAACTTGCCATGCTATTTCGTACAGTCCAACTAATCTGCCTCTGATGGAAGGTGGTGAAATTTCCGATATATACATTGGAGCTAAATTTGAAACGGCACCAATACCTAAGCCGGTTAAAACTCTACCAGTCAACATCCAACCTAATCCATGTTGGGCATTAGATATCAACTGGATGGCACTACCAAACACAAGTAAAACCCCAGAGATCATAAACCCCGAGATTCTTCCAAGATAAATTGCAATAGGATAAACCAAATAACTTCCAAAAAACGCACCCACATGAAACAATGAAATTATATTGGCTTTAATAACAATCACTTCATCAGCAGGTTTGTCTTTAAAACCAAATTCTGCCACAAACTCGGGAAGTACAACACAACCACCAATGAATCCAGCATCGTAACCAATAATGACAGCTGCGAAAGACGCTATAAACGCAGCTATTTGTACCTTCTTATTATAGACTTCCTTAGGAGTCTCCAACACTTCAAGCATGAAGTTGTTTTGAAAAAAAGTTTACTGAGATCACTCGAAAAATTTAGCGTTTGGGTGAGTGGGCTTTATTTATAAATTATGGGGAAAACCGATACAGTGCGAGTTTGATAAGATAAGACCGTGTGCGTGCCTACCTTATTAAAAACGGGGTTGTGTGAGGGGCAGGTTCAGGTACGATAAGGATAATAGATAGTTGTCAACTTATGGTAGTTAGATGTCGTCATATTAATATTGCGAACGGTTTTGGCTCGTAAATTGGGGTTAATTGGGCCCGTTTAGGGGTCCTTTTATGGGGTTGATTTCGTTTTGTCGCAAATCAAAGCAACTTTATTTCTTATCTATGAGTCACTAGAGTGGTGTTAGGTGATGCAGTGAAACAGAGTTTTCAGGATGCACACCATCGTCATTGGGTGTTTAGAATTTGAGTTTTGTGGACGTACATGTTCTAATTACGTGCGGCTCCTTATCATTTATGGCAGTAGAATCTATTTTAGGAAACTTTTCTAACTTACTATATGTTTACTATACACCCATGAGTTGTTTAACGGAATTATTTGTTCGGGAACTTAATTCGTATGAGTTTAAATTGTAAGATCCACAAACCCACCAAACCATGTTCACCTCACTTACCAAATGTACTGGGTTGATGATTCCCCTTGACTTGCTCAGTTGCACTAGATCAAATCTAAGTCCAATTGATCTACTCCTCTAGCCATGTATCATTCCTCAAAACTTCTGAAATATTATTATGTTCTCGCAATATAATGTTATTGTAAGATATTGATGGTCATACAATAGTTGACATCTTCAAAGGTGATATTAGGCTGTATTCGAGCCAAGGCCCTACCTTGAAACTTTAATTACCCATGACCGTAATACACTCAAAAATGTCAATTGATACATGGCTTAACAACATGGTAAGAGTCCTTAACTGTCTATATTAAATGATGCATAAATACATCTATAATAACCACTCTGGAGCTAATTCTGGATCAATCTCTATAGCATTTATATCAAAACTTTCTATTAGTAACTCAACCTGAATCCTACCTCCTTTTGCACCTGTGAACCTTCTGTATTCTTCACTCACACTAGCTAAATTCCAACTTTGTAACCTTCTTAAACATCCAATAACAGTCCCAGTTCTATGTCTACCCATTCCGCAACAGACTAATAAAGGGTAATTCTCTTTATTTTTCATGATTTCTAAACTCTTACTGATAGTCAATTCATTTAAAGTATCCCATGGATTTATATTGGATGTATAATTGTAATTGTAATCATTAATCATCCCAACAAACTCCAAATTGATGTTATTGATGGAACAATAATCCAAAAACTCTTCTTGTGGTTCTTCGGTAGCTAACCAAATAATCGTCTTCAAGTTCAAATCCTTCAAAAATGATTGATTTATTATTGTTGGTTGACCTGATCTATATAATTGGTGTTCAACTGGACAAAAGTTTAAAGGAGGGATAATTCTTAGTTTCGGTGGGTTTGTGAGTTTTATGGTTTCATTATTATCGTTAGCATTGTTTATGGTATCATTATTCATGGAATCATTCGTTAAAGAATTTGGTTGACTCATAGATTGTGTTTGTGGGTTTGACCCTAGGTAAGGTTAGTGAGAAAGGTGTGGGATACTACAAGGTGCGCAGTTTTGAAAAATTTGGACAACACGTTAATCATGAAGAAACCAACAACAACCACAAAGCCAATTGCTACAAAATCAACAACCACAAAACCAAAATCCTCAAGTATAATTGGTGATTTGAATAATACTATTAATACCACATACAATGATTACATCAAATCATTAACTCCAAGAACAAAGTTGATTGATATCTTCTTATTGTATTTATTATTATTAGGAGTATTACAATTCGTTTATGTGTTATTAATTGGGAATTTCCCATTCAATGCTTTCTTAGGAGGGTTCATAAGCTGTGTAGGACAATTTGTATTGACTGTCAGTTTGAGATTACAATACAATGAACAAAACTTTAGAATTTTTAGTTCAAGTCCTGAAAGAGCATTTGGAGATTATATTTTTGCTAGTTTGATATTGCATTTCATAGTGTACCATTTCATAAATTAGGCTATGAAGATTAGTACTGTTTGATGGTACAGCTACTGAGTAGAGAAATATCACGAGTAGATATCACGAGTATATACATGTATATGGATACATATATAGGATTAGAAATACCACTACATCGCCAATGACTTACATAATTACTCAATATTGCAAAAGTATATTAAACATATATACAACACCAGATTGTATAAAGAAGCAAAATGTCAATTTCCTTGACTCCAAGAGCACTGTTAAACAATCACACAGCACCCAGATTTCTCTTTTGAATCATTACCGGATGAAGCTTGATTTGTTCTTGCTGGGGTTGATGATTGCTTAGTAGATTCCTTTTTAGATTCTTTTGCTGGTTCATTCACATTATCATTTTTAACAACTTCTTGTTTGTCTTCAGGCCTTGGCTTATTACCATCTCTTACACTTCTTACTAAATCATAAAATGCTTCTTCAACATTAATTCTTTGCTTAGCTGAAGTTTCCATAAATTTACATCCAAAACTATTGGCTAAAGTTTTACCTTCTTCAAAACTGACTTGTCTTTCATACTCTAAATCACATTTATTACCAACCACTAAAACTGGGACATTATCACTTTCTTTGACTCTTTGAATTTGTTCATAAAAACTATGTAATTCGTCTAAGGAAGATTTGGAATCAATAGAATAAACCAATAAAAATCCTTCACCAGTCCTCATATATTGTTCTCTCATGGCACTGTACTCTTCTTGACCTGCAGTATCTAAAATGTCTAACAAAACTTGTTCATTATCAATATTACATGGCTTACGATAAGAATCTTCAATGGTTGGGTCATACTCATCAACAAAATGGGATTGAATTAATTGAATAGTCAATGCACTTTTACCAACACCTCCACCTCCTACAACGACTAATTTATACTCTTGCATCATAACGAACTGAATACCTTAAAAAACGAAAAAGCAAATGAAATTTTTTAAGAGTGCTTTCGTCGCATTTTTATTTTTTGGAGGTACTGCTGGCGTAGTTTAATCGGGCGGATGTGCATGAGCATAATTATAATTGTCAGTAATCGGTTGACGTGGGGTGATATCCAGATTTGAGAGTTAGGGTGGGGGTTTGGGTACTTATTATGGTTATTGCATATGATACAATGAGCTTCGAACTGTGAACTAAGCCCGACATGCAATTGTATGTGGTTAGGGCCAGTGGAAATTATAATGACCTTAGTTGCGAGCTATGAGCTGTGAGCCTAGAGTTAAGCCATTGAACTTAAGACACCAGAGGATCATATTTATTAAACAGAAAAGCCTGTCATTATGTGCCTGATACTAACCATTAAATCTTCTTCAATTTCTTTTGCCTAATTAAACAATCGTCACAATACCATTTACCTTTTGGAGGATTTTTAAACCCAATACATGGTAAATGAAACCATTCACGTTTACAATCATCACCATCACATCCAACCATTTCTCCAAATGACACTTGATTACAATAACAATAAGTTGGTTCATTTGAATCTTCTGATTTCTTTAATTTCTTCTTTGGACCAGGAGTTGATGGTCTTGAACCTTCATTAGGATTAGCATTGACGACTGCTACAGAATTATTTGAATTTGTCGATGATATTATTGTGGAATTATTACTGTTAGTTTCCTTTAAATTAGCTTCTTTTCTTGATCTCTTCTTCTTTTCGATTGGTGTTTGTTCTTTCTTTGAAATTGGCAATTCTTCATCTTTACCATTAACTTGTTTTTTAGCAGCTAACGCTTCTCTTCTGGTCTCCAGTCTAGAACTCTGGGCTGATCTATTTGGATTAGATCTATCAGAAGGTGATGATGAATCCATGATCATCGCAGGATGGTTTAATGGACCAATCCTAATACTTTCAGGTATTTCATTATTTTGAAGTATGACCTTATAATCATTATTGATTCTGAATAAATGCTTAGTAATAACGTCAGTGGCTATACTAGTAACATGCATTTTCTCTTCAAGACACGGAATTATTTCATTGATTTTATCTTTGATTTTCCTTAATCTAGCACTTTCATCTTCTTTAGTACTCTGTGAAGGTTTATGTAGATTTTCGATGTAAGTGCTTATGTTGTTGTTAATTATAGGTATAGAATTAATACACTTAGCATCGATTTCTCTTAACAATGTGAAATATTTGATAATGTCATTGGGTAATGCTTCAAAGGCATCACTGATATCATTCAATCCTGGTAATAATTCATTGACATTATTAATGACCTTTGATTTGATCTTGAACTTTTGAAACTGTGATATGTTGTTTCTTTGCTTATTTCGGTTGATAAGTCTTTGTGACTTTTGTCTTGGTGTTAATTCTTGTGTCATGTTAGGGTATGAAGGGAATTATGAGAATGCGAATTTCGAACGGTTGGCATATCAGTGTGTACTGACCGATTAAGAACCTGCGTATATTAGACTATACTATGTACTATAACAGCAGTACTCTAACAGTGGAACTTCAAAAGTAGTGCTTCAACACTATACGTGCTATGACACATCAGTGCGAGTCAATTCCCACGCCCTGGATCGCCTCATTGAGTATCATTGAAATAGCCAATACCACCATAAATATTGAAATAGATCCCACCATACAGAATTTCCTTCAACTTAGGCATTAATATCAGATACGTTATAACTTGAGTTATTCTGACTGTCATTGAAAACGTTGGTCTGATTGAACATAAAGATAAATAATAAGAGTGATGATAATGATAGAACAACCAAGATTTTAGATACACGTAATAAAGCTACTCTATTATCATGGTAACTCTTCGCCTTTTCCTTATACATTATCATAGAATCGACAATGGTATGTCCTGAAAAATTAGACAACTGAAAGCACACCCAAACTTAATTTGCACGTTATGTCACCGGTTGTGTCAGTAAATGTGACTTCCTGACTGGACAAACTTAAGACTATTGGCAACGGCAACTACAATCTTGCAGCTTCAGAATTCTGCTAGTTGCAAATTCTTATCGTTTATAGTTTTCTAAATTAAGTTCCTTTTGAATAAGCCCGGTATCTTGATATGGCATGATGCTAAATTAAAGTTTATCTTGGTGAGAAACCCACTGGAGAATATAACCTTAAGTTCGAAGTCTAATGCAGATTGGCTTATGATAAAAGACTTAGCTTTAGTTTGTCGAATCAGGCAAGGCTTGGCTCTAATTGGCCCTGTTCCAGGTATGGTGATTCGTCAAGCAGCTTTATTCATTCGGGCTTATTCATTCTTCAAGTTTGTTTCTGTTTCCTCTCCAGTAGTTAATTGATTTGGGCCCCTTACTGAAAGGGCGATAAGACGTGATAAGTGGAGTTATTTGTGCAGTTATTTATGCAGGCTCAATTATCCCCGAGCAGGCAATTTGCCTATTGGGAGAGAGGTTCTCCTATTATGATGTAGACTGTGGATTAATGTAGACCATGGAACAGGTTGACCATGAACATACAGAACAGTCAATGAAAATGACCAATAGTTGTTTGACGTACAGGAACTCCCTTTTCGGAGTCAAAGTTTCTGCTGAGTCAAAGCTTAGAACGGATCATACAATTCAAGGGGTGAACCCCTTCTTTCACAATGCATGATTTTACGGCCCCTGATTACTTATTCGAGTCAAACACCAGGACATATTTATTCAGTGACAGAGAATGGACCGTGTCCAGTTGATTAATAAAGAGAGACTTCTGGAACTAAACTTGAACAGAGATTTGACAGTACCACCCCATTACACTTACTAACCACCAGAAAACCAGTACACCAACTCTCATTTCAATTCAGCATATTTGCCATAGGTGCACATATCTGCGATTACCCAACCATACAATCTAAGCTTAAAGTTGACATTTATCAACCAACACAGTTTCCCTACAAGTACTTGCCACAAACACGATACGGCAACAACGCCATAGTTTTAATCCCACAGTTAGCGATCATAGTCAGGATAATCCCGCTTATATACAGGCCCCGACTACAATAGTTAGCACTGTGGAAAAAACGCCATTATTACAAGTCACGTGTGATTTCTTTTTTTTTCGTAGCTACTAAATAAATAACGTTTTCAAAAGTGTGATTTATAATGGAGTAGAATCCTTAACTACTTCAAAACTATGGAAATATAAGTATACCCATATGATTAAGATGGAACCTAATGATTTTCGACATCCACAGCCTAATAATGGAGGGACTTCTCATCACCATCTACAACTGAAAGATAATGGCAATGGATATAGGCATAGCAATAACGAAGACAATAATGAACTGAATAATAATGAAGATGGTAATAAATTAGAATTCCCAACATTTCAGGCCAACACCAGTTACACAAGAAGAAAAGCCAATGAAGAAGATGAACAATTTTTCAAATTAGCCAAAGAGGCAATTGTTCATACTGCCAATGTTACATCAAATGTTCAATCTACTAACAAACAACAACAAATTGTTGACCCTACATTGAATGATTTGTTCATGAGATTGCAATATGTATCATCACCTCATGGGAATCCGATCAAAAGTGGTGAAAATATAAGAGTAAACGATAATGGTCAACTAATGATTCATGAATTTTATCAAAACTTCCCTAATCTCAATAACAACATATTCCAACAACAAACACCAAAACCTAATGGGTTGATTGGAGAAAATCCTTTGAAAAATTTGGGGCTGTCAACTTCTTTACCTTTACACAGCTCATTACAAGGACAGTCCCACCCATTACAAAATCATCCACTATCAAGTCTTCATAATCTGCCAATTCCCGGTCTGTCGTTACAAAACCCTCTACAGTCCCATAACGATGGATCCCAAGGTTCTTTGGGCGATGATGAAGAAAGAAAATTCGAATGTAGTAAATGTTCCATGACTTTTAAAAGATCAAGTGATTTGAAGCGTCATGAAAAGCAACACTTGGACATTCCTCCAAATATTTGTGAATTTTGTGGTAAAGGTTTTGCAAGAAAAGATGCTTTGAAAAGGCATGTTGGAACTGCTACTTGTAAGAGAAATGCAGAAAAGAGGTTATACGTTGAAAACCTAGAGTTTTTAAAACGTTAAAATTGTAAGATAGGACGTGTCTCTACCCAGGATGGTTATAGATATAATATAGATAATTCTTCTAGTGTGTCTCTGGTGGGTGGCTGTTCTCGGGGTGGGTCGGCTGTTCTTTCCTATGACTGCTGTCTAGTGTGTGTAGTTGCTTGCATGAGTTCATGGCTGGTGAGAAGACGTGAAGATATGCTCATGTGATTTTTCAGGTCAACCATAAACCTTCAAGACAAGGACGCATCACCGTTGCAATAATAAATCAACTACACTACTATCGACTAACATATCCAACACAACAGTCAGCAGTTGCGCTTCATTCGTTAAAGTATTTTACGGTCATAAGGATAGCATTGCATAATTAAACCGCATCACTTGCTCACTTGCGTCAGAATTTCTATTTTAGTATCCCATTTGAGACATTACTCTAAATTTCTTCATATGTTAATAAAAAGTATATACAATTAAGAGCCCATATGCAATTTGTTAATGATTCCAGCTAGCCGGATTGCTGTTAATTATGAATTCTCGCATGAAAATGCTAACAAAAATCGATAAGAAAAATAGCGTCTCATGATGGCTTAACTAAATGAGATAAGTCAACCGACGTCCTAAGTCTTAGAATTTATTGAATATTATCATAAGATGTCATACATGATACAACCATTGATATCGGAGTTTCAAACTTGGGTTTTGCAAAAATGTAGTCCACCGTTAACAGATAAATTTGTAGCCAATCACCGAACATGGCTCGTCGATAACACAATCAATAACTCGCTATGTATAAGAACCAACATGTCCTTTAACCCAGATTTACCGTCACACATTTAACCGTTTTTTTCCCTTGTTAACCTACCACTTACAAACCGCACCTACATTAACAGGATGTCGTTCGCTTAAAATTCGCATTGGATAAGAATATCGATACTATCAATTATATAAATCTTCTGAAATGAAATATATGGTGGCATGAAGAAACGAATTCACACCCGATTTCAACCAATTCGTTCTTGAAGAGGTGTTCTTTCTAAGCAGTTAGAGAAGCAGTTGACAGAGTGCTTGATGGAATTTTGTACCAAGTGGTACAGAATTTGCAGCCTCAGTGATTCGGGTCAAGGTTTCTCTTGATGAGGATTTGACCCATCAGTGGTTCTTTCAAACTCGTATTTTATTGGTAAATCACCATCAGATATGGAGATCTATATCATGAGTATGCCACTACCATATCGAAAGAAACAACAGTAATAAAAGACCGGTATCAACACCTATTGATTGATCCATGGATTAGAACTACTTTACCTGAATTCCTTTATGATCACTGAAAAGACATCATATAAGGTCGAGAGTAATCCAAAGTAGGGAGTGTTTTCTTATTTGATACTGAATAAGTTTTACGTGAATAGTAATATAAAGTCGTGGGTTAACCCTATAGATAAGCCTGAAATATAGGCACGACCCTTAAATGCGTATTTATGATCCTTGAAACTCTATTTATAGTTCTAAATAACATATTTACTAGCAAGTATGTTACATTTTGACACTTGCAATGATGCTTATATAAATTATGTGCTTGAAAATAAGAACACCTCCATTACTTACCCCCATGTTGACTACTTTCCAGCGCTTTGTGTTTTCATTACAAAGTACGATACTGGTTATATTAGTGTCACTAGAAAGGAACTCTATGATATTGAACAAACTGGTTCTTACCAAACTGACCAAGACGGTAATGTATATTTGTACAATGAGCATCTCGAAAAGGTTACTCGTTTAACACAAGAATATCAGAAATACTTAGGAATTGATCTTCATCAAGGCAATACAGTTGATGTAATCGAAGCTACGAAAAGAACAGGAAAAACAGAGCCCGTTTTTGATGACTTTGAATACGAGCCATTCGAAGAATATGTCAAGAACTTGTTGAACTCCAATAAAGGAGGAACTATGGATCTTAAGGATTATAGGAAGAGTGGAAATATTACTACTATTCCGAAACAGGTCTCTTCAGGAGAAGTACTGTATTATTGTGGTGAAACTAATTATCATGTCCATGTGCAATAATGATGTTTCATATGTAGCTTAATAGATATACCGTATGTTTATATGCAAGTAGACAAAAGATACTTGGTGTGTTGCATAATGTGTTGCATAATGTGTTGTTAGGTTCAATTTCACGATATTTAGACGAATTGGTTAAAACATAGTGGAAAGCGGTCAGTCATATCAATATATTGACAAGTGGCTCTAGCTTTCCTTGACGAGGTTCTTATACCTATCATCAAATACAAATTGATATCCCTTTCATTAACTAAGAGAAATTTGCACCCAAAATTCTCAACATATAATTTGAATTCTGGAGTGGGAGAGAATTTTTAAAAAAGTCGATGCAAATTTGAACTACAGCTGGTAGGAATTTAAGGTGACGACCCTGGGAATTTGTTTTTTGCCCCACTATACATTTGACTTAGGGTACACGATTACCGATTTTCATATTTCAGAATTTAAGATAGAGACTCAGAATTTAAGATAGAGGCTCAGAATTTTGGTTTTCTAACAGAATTGTTGAACAAAAAATCAAGAAATTCCAAACGACATGAATGAATTTTAAGACTTGAGCATTCAAACTAGCTTCTCACTCCAACCAATTCTGCAGATTGAAACCACAAATTTTAAACAAACAGGAAAGAATTGAAAATTTACCCTATGTGACTTGTAAATGTCGCAACGACGTTTTCTTGTTAATGGAGGTGTCAAATGACGCATTTAGATTTTCTTTTTCACTTGTGAATCCATCACCCAGTTCCACCTCGGATAATAGGAAGACATATATATATAAGAGCAAAAAATCTCACGAAAAACTTATCACATATCAGACATTATTGAAGTTGCTATATAATTGATAGACAATGAATGCTAAAGAAAGATTACAACATTTATCACAAATCTTAACTCCAAATGCAACTAGCAGTCATCAATCATTAACTCCTGAAAATCCTTTCAGAATTGCTGTTATCGGATCTGGTAACTGGGGGACTACTATCGCAAAAATCTTAGCAGAGAATGCTAACTCAAGACCTCATTTATTCCGTCACCATGTTAAGATGTGGGTTTTTGAAGAGAAAGTCGATGGTAGAAACTTGACTGAAATCATCAACCAAGATCATGAAAATGTCAAATACTTGCCAGGAGTTAAATTGCCAAAGAATTTGGTTGCTGTACCTGATATAGTTGAAACTGCTAAAGATGCTGATTTGATTGTGTTTAACTTGCCACATCAATTCTTACATGGAATTTGTAAGAAATTAAAAGGTAACTTGAAACCTCAAGCAAGAGCAATCAGTTGTTTGAAAGGGTTAGAAGTTACTCCAGAAGGTTGTAAATTATTGAGTACCTATATAACTGAGCAATTAGGTATTGCTTGTGGTTCATTATCAGGAGCTAATTTGGCACCAGAAGTTGCTAGAAACAAATGGTCTGAAACTACCGTCGCTTATAAATTACCACAGGATTTCAAAGGTCAAGGTAAAGATATTGATTTATTTGTTTTAAAAGCAGCATTCCACAGAACTTACTTCCATGTCAATGTTATTGATGATGTTGCAGGTGTTTCAGTTGCAGGTGCTTTAAAGAATATTGTAGCATTGGCCGTTGGATTCGTCGAAGGTTTAGGCTGGGGTGATAATGCCAAAGCTGCTATTATGAGAGTTGGTTTATTAGAAATCATCAAGTTCTCAGAAACTTTCTTCCCAGAATCAAAAGCTTCAACTTTCACAAAAGAATCCGCAGGTGTAGCTGATTTAATCACAACTTGTGCCGGTGGTAGAAATGTTAAGGTTGGAAGATACATGGCTGAAACCGGTGAACTGGCTCAAGACGCTGAAAAGAAATTATTAAATGGTCAATCCTCTCAAGGTATAATAACAGCTAAAGAAGTTCATGACTTATTAACAAACGTTAACAAATTAAGTGAATTTCCATTATTCGAAGCTACCTACCAAATCATCTATGGCTCAGAATCTATTGAGAATTTACCAATATTGTTGGAAGATAAATCGGTTTAAACATACCTATAAGAGACTCAATATCATTAGAAGAATTATCCAATTTATAGATTACATTATATGTATTGATGTACATATTTACATATTTTACAGGCATTACCTAGAGGTAATCGTTTGTCTTTTGTCCTCTACCCAGTCTTTACTCAACCCCTACTCAGTCTTAACCCTCTTATGAGATCGTTTCTCTCTATACTTTACCAAAAACTTTTCCATGTAACTCTTTGTGAATTCTTTGATCTTCTTGATCTTAGCTGAATTCAATTCTTGGGGTGGTTGCTTTGAAGAATCTTTGTTCAACTCCTTTTCAGTTAACAACTTTACAACGTCTCTTGCACAACCTTTAACATTATCTCTACCAATCTCCTCTTCATACTTCTTTATGAAATTCGGTACATGTTTGGCAAAAACTGCACTCCATAGTTTTTCATTATTTTGAGGTTTATGATCTTTCTTATCAACTTTCTGAGCTTTCCTGGCTCTCTTAGCCTTTTCCTTAGCTAAAAGTTCTGCTTTTATTTTGGCTTCCAACAATTTTCTTTCTTCACTTTCTTTTTGACTTTGTTGGATTAATAATTGTAAATGTCTTTGCTTATCTTGTGCTTGAGAGAATAAAAGTTCTTTCTCTCTTTGTAATCTTTCTTCTTCCAATTGAGCCAACTTCATCTCATTGAAATTAGATGATGGCCTTGAAGATCCAGAATATGACGAAGAAGATTTCACAGGACTTTCGGCTTTCACAGCTTGTGGCTTCTCCCATTGACTTATGTTGTCATCAGCATTATAATAATAATATGTACCATGTTCTTGAGAAAATTGGGCATTCCAACCAGGTGGTAAATTATCCAAAGGATTTTCATCATCATCCTGATTTGCGTGGTGATTATTACGACTATTCTCACCATTATAATCATTTCCATTGGCTCCAAAAACTTGATCGTTATCAAATTCAGGAGAATGTGACCTAAGACTTCTAAAATTCAATTGTGATTCTGATTTATTTTCATTCTTCGGAATTCTATAAGCCATTTGTAATTTCGACCATTCTTCTATCAAATGTGTTGATAATTCTGTGATTTTCTTATTGGAAGTATTTGAATTTATCTGCTTTATAACATCTTCTATCTTAGATGAGCTGATCTTATTCCTAGTAAGTTTAGGCCATTTACTTAAGATCTCCAATATCATCACTATAATATCATCATCTATGAATTCACTTTGTAGTATCTTGGATAAGGTTTTATAACCATGTACTTTGACAATCGATAAATTAACACTATCATCACTAGTTAAATAAATTCTCTCAATCAACTTCTTGATGATAGACTTATCTTGGGATTTCATTAATGACGACATAACCTTTGTGACATCAATATCATTGACACCATTAACCTCAATTGATTTAACAAATTCTTCATTAATAGTAGCATCATCTTTTTGTTGTTGTTTCCTTTTATGTTTGTTTTCTTTGAGCCATTGTTTCTCCTGTTGAACAGTAACTCCAAGTGCTTCACTTATACCTTCAGGCAACAAAAGAGCAGCGTCTGTTTGTGTTTTTCCACCCATGAACTTTATACAGTTTGGTTCACCACAATAACATGGTTGAGACTGAGCACCATACCTATCAACATTATAATCGAAAGTAATCTCTTCACCTTTTTGTATTGTCCTTTTGGCAAAGATCCCCATTCTTAATTTATCACCAACCACCCATTTGTCAACATAAGCATTAGGATTACATGAATGATTGACAAACCTGGCTAATGATCCTTTAACAGTGGCATCAATAAATGAACCTTTATTTAACATCATGAAATAGAAATGCTTGAAGTTCCTTTCATCATAGCTTATCATTCTTTTCCTAAACGTGTCCTCGTTAATGACTTCTCCAATGTATTCATAAATGAAATTATTCTCATATAAGATTCTATCAGCTCTTAAACCATACCCTTTTAAATCTGTTTGGAAAACTGTTACTGGGGCATACAATTGACGCTGAAACCTTTGATTTTCACAGTCATTACCACATCCACATTCATCATTGATACACTCTACCGATGTGGCTCTATTGATACATTCACTGTCTTCACCACATGCTGTGTTTCGTTTAATCTTACCGTTCCATTGTTGAGTACAATCACAAGTCATATTTTCATTTTGGCCAGATGTCCCTAGGGATTTAAACTGATAAGTGCATGACTGTATCTGAATGAACTTTGCAAGGGCCTCATTGGTTTTATCTTCTGAATCCAAGAAGAGTTGGGGTGTACGTTGTCTTGGTACTTCAGACATGTTGAAAATTTTGACCGCGCTCGCTTGTTCATGTATTGAGTAGAGAGCATCTCATGTAATGATGGAGGTAGGAGAGAGGATACACGTGATTCTGACCACAAATGGAAACGAATATTTAGAGGGTGATAAAAGAGCTGGGTTGAGTCGTACCAGCATAGCCTCACTACCACAGACTGCCACAGCCTGCTATCAACACCTGTTGTAGTACTCTCGCTCATCTTATTAACTTACACACTAAATTGAAAACCGTGTCGTAATCGTAATCTCCACCACCTACAACACCATTCAATTCTCCTAAAATCTTACTAATCAAATCAACTAATTCTATATCTCCCGAATTCTTTTGTGGTGTAAATACCTTCTTTATCGTGGTCTTATAAGGATTCGATCTATCGTTAAAGTATGAATGAATTGGTGAGGTAGATTCAGTGGGTGATACAGTGTTTCCTAATTTCAATTCAATTGTCTTGATCTCTCTGGCTCGTAAACTTATTAAAATGGTCTTAGAATTAATATTTTTAATATTACAATTGTTTTGGTAGAATAATAAATCATTCTTCATTGAGCTTATGATTTGTTGCTCTAATCTGGGATTCATGGGGCATGACTGTAAACTGAACTCAGGTCTGAATTCATCGGTAAATGGTACAATCGGTAATAGATTCACTAATGTCTTTTGTTCTCCATCACTAGTTGAATCTATTTCAATAGATCCATTAAAAAATTTCATATCAAAAGACGTTTGGTTCATAATACTATCAATCTTATTCTTGAGTGTCGTACAATAAATTGTATTCTTCTTTCTTTCCACCTGAGGTGGAAGTATCTTGATAGGTAACAGTTTTGGTGGTTGTAATTTCATTGGTGAAGATCGTTGATCCTGTCTTATGTGTTCTAAGGATGGCGAAGAAAGCTTGAATTCTTCAACTTCCAAAGCTGGTGATGGTGTTCTTAATGCTTGCATTGAAACTTTCCTTCCTGGAGCCTTATCAATATTGTCATAATTTACTCCTAAAGAATTATTGAAAGAATTTCTCCATTTTTCGATAAAACTTCCTCCTAACTTTGACAATGAATAATTTGACGTTGATGACATCGATGAATTTAATGAAGATGATAAATATGCCATCGAAGAGGACCTATTCAATGATGATTTATTTATGGGAATTTTCTTGGATGAATTGATAGAAGTTGAAATCGCTGATTTGCCAGGAATTTCCCATCCTGGTGTCGAATAAGAATTCTCCGATGAGCTGAAGGATTGTCTACCTTTGATTGGAATTGGTCTGATTGGTGGTGTTGAAAACTCTGACACTTTTATAGGGTCTTCAGTTTCTTCATCGTCAATTGCACTTTCATCATCAATTGTTGCAGTTTCTTCTCTATCTGAATTGAAATCTTTGAGACGTTTAAGGTCTTTAAGTTCTTTAAGCTCAAAGTCTTTATTCAAGTTTATATCCTTTAAACCACCATCCAATCCTTTTATCGATTCTGGTCCATCAAATATTCTATTGGGGTCTGCATCCTTTGACGGTAAGTCTTTTAGTATATCAATCTCTTTATCTATATCAGTATGCATGTCACTTTTTACGGAATCCAGGTCCAATAAATTCAAAACTTTTGCATCAGGTATCAATCCATTTATTATGAAAATTAACTTTTTTGCAACCATTGGATTACCAGTCATTATAACAACTCTTGTAATTTCTTTAGAACAATTGTTAAGATTCCAATCATAGTGTATAGGACTCTCCAGTAATTGGTACCTTAATGGTATAATCAACGCCAATAAACTAGCCAAAAATTTACTAGATTCATCCTTGAATTCTAACCAATTCAATATTTCTATAACCCAATTTATCATGATTTGATCATACCTCAATTTTATAAGGGAATTAGAGCTTATTAATTTGGGGATATTGGAATTATAATTCATTAACTTTATTGCCTTAGCCATATGGTTATGTAAGTCCATATCATTACCTAGTATCATTGATGGGAACTGAATTCTCTTGTTGATTATGTAATTGGTACCGTTTGGTTCTAGAAGGTTATTGATCAACTTCTTACATATTATTTTCTGAAGGATGATTAAATAATGGCAGATTTGATTCCAGTTACATGATATGATATCTGAGAAGTCATCGTATATAGGAATAATTAACCCAATACCAAACCTACTGGTGATATTGTTTTTTGATGTGGTATTGATTTTCGTGTCTTTTATAGGTAATGTTGATTTAACAATCCATTCTTTTACAGTAAACTCATCTTCTTCGAAATCTGAGATCAGGAATAGTCGTGTGATTAAAATTGATTTGGTTTGATTCACAATTGGTAAGTAGTGAATTTTAGTCATTGATTGTTGTTCGTTTGTTGGTAGTCCACATCCAAACATATAGTCATGTAATTCATTTATATTATGGTGAGAAGTTGATAAATTACGAGTTAAGTTTGATTTGCTATGATTCAATGTTGAAGTATGTCCTGGGTGTTTATATGGAGTCTGTTGATCCTTTTGAACATGTGAATTCAGATGAAGGCTTTGACTTGCCAAACTCTGATTATTACATCCTTTATTGTTGGAATCAAATAGAACTTGCTTAGACCTTAAACTACCACCATCTTGTGAAACTAAAATACGGAAATATTTACTATTCAAATCATATGGATTTAGTATCGATTTATCTGATACCCCATACAAAATCTGCCTAGTATAAGTATCCTCGTAGGAGTTTGAGTTTGTGGCAGGGTTTGATAATTGTTGAAGTTGTGACGTTTGATCTAGATTTAATGAGGTGGAGGAATTTTGCTTAAATAATCTTCCTATCATATTTCTCCTTTTGTGTCATTTGCCGAATACAAGTCTTGGGGGTGATTAAGTAATGAATGAGTTCTATATACAAGTGTGTTTGTGTAAGTTTTGTTTGTGTTTGTGTTGTGTTCGTTCCTTTTTGTGGATAATGGTTTCCTTATTATCAAGGGGTGCGAGATTTACCGAGATTTGCTGCAAAAAATATTCCAAAAGTTCTTCGATGCGAAGAACTATGGGCGTAAGGAATTGTCTTATCGTGAGAGCTACTTGCGATAGTTGCAAAAAGGCTGCGAGGGTAATTGGTACTGGAGAAGACGGTTTTAATATTACAATGTATGAAGTCTATACATACTAAGTTTGTTAGCTTTACTTTCTGTTCATCTAAACCTTGATTTTCTAAACTAAGAATTCAATTAGCTAAAGCATCTTCTAAACTTAATTAGCTAAGCATCTTTTAAACTCAATTAGCTAAGCATTTTCTAAACTCAATTAGCTGAAGCATCTTCTAAACTCAATTAGCTAAAGCATCCTCCAAGATACTCAAAAATACATCAGCATGTTTCTTTTCAAAAACCAAAGTTGGTCTTAATCTAATGGAATGATCACCACAACCTCCAATGTTGACTCCTTTGTTACGTAACTTCAATAATAATTCTTGTCTTTCGGCACCATTCCTACAATCCCATGCAATGAAAGTACCAAAGTTTTCACCTCTTAAGTTAAGAATTGGATACTTTTCTGATAACTTTCTTAATGCACCAAACAAGTAATCACCTACTTGAGCTGTTGACTCGACTAAATTGTGCTTAACGATTTCCTGGTAAATGGCTTTAGCAATAATAGCCTTTGAAGGATCACCACACCAAGTATTGAATTGTCTATAAGGTTGATTAGGTTGTAAATCAGGGATACTAAAGTAAAAACCAGCAGCTTGGAATTTCTTAGAAAAGGTGACCATGTCAGGAGGAGTGGACAAGTTGAAATATTCATGAGCCCAAAATTTACCTGATGCTCCAACACCAGTTTGAACTTCATCAATGATCATTAAGATATCGTTTTCTTTAGTGATATCTCTTAATTTTTGGAAGAAGTAAGGAGTAGCATGGTTATCACCACCTTCAGATTGAACTGGTTCGATGATAATAGCAGCAATTTTACCATTATAACTCTTAACAATGGATTCAAATTCTTGTAAACATTTATCCTCTTCAGCTCTATTTTCAGCTTCAAAGTCCTTTAATGGATACTTGAGAGATGGGAATGGAGCCTTTGGCCAATTAAAGGCTGGGATATCTAATTTATGAATGGCTTTAGATCTTGTGGTTGATAATGAACCAAACAATCTTCCATGGAACCCTTTATCAAAAGATAAGATAACCATATCAGAACTACCAGGAGCTTGGTTGTTCATAACTGAAGACAACTCTTCAGCACTAAAGTCTTTACCACCTCTTCTCTTAGTATGGTGATACATGAATGCGGCTTTATAGGCAGTCTCATTAGCATCGGAACCAGCTAATGCAGTCCATACTTTATTTGTACCTTTTGGAGCAGCAGCCAACAACCCGTCTTTAAGAATAGTAGAATAATCTGTCAGAGGGAAACAAGCAGAAGCAGGTCTGTTGATTAGGGCATTTGTCATTTCATCTGATTTCGCAGCCTTAGCCAATGCTGGGTTATTGTACCCTAAAGCAATCGATGCTATTTGAGCATAAACATCCAATAACTTATTACCATCAGCATCTGATATATAATTACCATTGGATTGATAATA
This sequence comes from Yamadazyma cerambycidarum, assembly GCA_030574835.1. Taxonomy (NCBI): domain Eukaryota; kingdom Fungi; phylum Ascomycota; class Pichiomycetes; order Serinales; family Debaryomycetaceae; genus Yamadazyma; species Yamadazyma cerambycidarum. The sequence continues at coordinate 18,914 of JAJMFR010000028.1, read as the reverse complement.
ATCACCAACAAAATAAGTGGCTCTGTTATCAAAGATTTCTCCTAATTCATTATTAAGTTTTTCACCTTGAGGACCTGGGATCGATGAAGTTTTCAAAACTGGTGCTGGAGGTTCATCAGGATAGTAAGTTTCACAAGTTGATAATGATCTTTTAAGAACCAAAGTTCTGTTTGTGGCAATTGACTTATTTAAGGATGTGTTTAAACATCTTAAACTGATTTTCGACCTGAGCATGTTGAATTTTTCAGTGCTAAATATGCAAAGTATAAATACTCAGTATCGTGGATGGGTATGGGTTTCCGAACAAAATAATTCCGAAGAAAATCGGGTAGGTAGGTCCTTTGTGACTGGGGGTGTTTGATTATGAGGGAGGGCCATGGAATTGGACGATAAGGATTGTTAGTGGTTTGGGGTGTTTATTTTATGGTACATGTTGGTGGTAGTAAGGTGATAAGGTGTTGAGATTAAGAGGGGAATAACATGAGGATTGGTGTTGATAAGTGATTTGTGCTTATAGACAAAGACCAAAGGTAGGGTTTATGTGTGTGTGTGGTATAGGTGGTATATGTGGTATAGGTGGGAAGTATATGAAGCTATCGGGCTTGTGATGAATACGGTCTGATTGAATACGGACTTGTGATTGAATATGTGGGGGGACATTTAATGAGAATGAGTATACGAATCACAACCTTAGGAATCGTAAATAAATCAGTTAAGCCACTTTTTTTCACACTATTAACCAAATACTAAATAGACTGCCAAACCACTACACAAATCCAAACACAGCCTGCGTTCTACACCTCTCAAATCTCTACCTCTAACCCAACGTCAGATCAGGTGCATGTCATTAAATTTCAACCTGAGAAACCCAAAATTTTAAGCCACATCCGCATTATTTATAGAACACACGAGAACGAGGAGCTCATAGATAATGACAGAAACTGTTAAACCTGAAAAGCATCATTTCAAAAGCTTGATAAGCAAATTGAGCGGGCAACCAGAATCATACACCAGGAAAGAACGTTATACGTTTGGAAAAACCTTGGGAGCAGGGTCCTTCGGTATTGTTAGATACGCCAGAGATAATGAAAGTGGTGAAGAATTTGCGGTTAAGATTATCTTAAAAAAGGCATTGAAAGGCAATGAACAGATCGTTATAGATGAATTGGAGTTGTTATCGGGATTGCATCATCCTCATATAGTTGGATTTGTCGATTGGTTTGAATCAAAGGATAAATTCTACATAGTTACACAATTAGCAACTGGGGGTGAATTATTCGATAGGATCATTCAAAAAGGGAAATTCACCGAACATGATGCTTCATTAGTAATTGTCGAAGTTTTAGAAGCTATAGAGTACTTACATAAGCAAAACATTGTTCATAGGGACTTGAAGCCTGAAAATATCTTATACTTAAATAGTCGAGACGATTCTAATGTGGTATTAGCTGATTTTGGTATTGCTAAGAAATTAGAAACTTCTGATGAAAAATTGCATTCATCAGCCGGTTCATTTGGGTATGCGGCTCCAGAAGTTATTATGGGAACTGGTCATGGTACAAAATGTGATATTTGGTCTTTAGGGGTTATAACTTATACAATTTTATGTGGATATTCTCCATTTAGGTCTGAAAACATTCATGATTTCATTGATGAAGTCAAACATAATGATGGTGTTATATTTCATGCTGATTACTGGAGGGATGTTTCTAAAGATGCCAGAAGGTTCATTATTAAAGCTTTACAGTTTAATCCAGACAATAGACCAACAGCTACTGAATTATTAAATGATGTTTGGTTGGTCAATATTGCTAAGGAACATGCGGAAACCGATTTACTACCAAACTTGAAAGAAAAATTCGATGCTAAGTCTAAATTTATCCAAGCGGTTGAATTGGTTAAATTGAATAACAGAATCAAGAAATTGAAACACATTCAAACTGATGAAGATGACGATCCAAGTGAAATCAATTTATTCAGTGATGAAGGTTCCATTATATCGTCATCAAAGATTGAAGATGCTAAACTGAAAGAAAATGCGTTATCTAATTGGTCTGATTTCTTAAAGACCTTACCACATAATGACACTGGTTCGAAATCTTCATTGGCTCCTCATGAGAAAGGAAAACAAGATATCAAGAAAAGTTTGACTCACAGTGCATTCGTTCAGTTGGTAAATGCTGCCCAAGAGAATAAGGACAGGGTGAAGAACTATAATGAGGATGGCAGCAGCAAAGATGACAGTAAAGGAAAACAGTAGGTACTTAATTTCAGTGTGTCCTTTTTGGTAGGTTTATAACCATTTCACATTGCTAGAGTAACAGACCATGTGATTATATAACGGATTTATTCGTAAATGCTGCGGATAATGGCTTCAAGTATCGTATGACTCATAAATGAATCCACTATCGAATTCAATACACTAGGAAAGGAGACTGGTCTATGTATTTGTTGTAACAGACGACTCATTTTATGATTTTCTTGCTTAATATATTTTTACAAATTTGATCAATCTTAAAATTACCTTTTTAGTCAAAATTAACTTTTTAGTCTTTGACATGTTAGAGTTTGTTCTAATTAACCTTCGTTGCAAGTGTCAACACCGGATGGACTCCCGGATGAGCTCATTCAAGAGACTATACGCGGACCGCAGATTAACATTCCGTCTAATATGCTCTCCCTGTTGACTATGAGCCAATCGCTTGCACTTACGGGTGACACATCCATCTGCTTGAGCTTTCGTATGGCTCATCGCCTTCGTTTTTGCCGTATTAGGTATCCACGACTCTTCTATTGTTTTATTTCCTTTTACGTCCCCCAGGTGCTTTTTCTCCACCAGTAAGGACCCAAAGAAGTATTTTGACTACGTTATCCCCAAAGGATGGCAGCCTGGTGAAAGGACCCCCACAGCACCTGGCAACGTCATTTACTCCCCACCTGCTTGTTCCCAATTACCACAGGCAAAATTCCAAGTCTATGCCTAAGCCCACGGCCAGAAAAACTTTTTATCAGATTGATCTAATGCAGCAATGCCGCAGTGGACAACCAACAAATTAAAAAAATAATAGTTATACGCAGGATTTAGTAAGATGGAATAATGTTTGACAGGCCGGAATTCGGGCTGGTAGATGCTTCTCCGTTTGGATATATAACATAGCCAAAACCCGGCCCTAATTCTTTCTGCTTGCAAGATGGCTGAAGAAAAACTCGCCCAAGAAAAGGACGAAAAGACGTATTTTGACGATACTGAATTCAAAACTGGACCAGCGTTTTCTGATAGTAACAAGTACAAATTGTACCAGAAGTTGGGGCATGGTGATGTTTTAGGTGAAGACAGCTACATCGCTGAGATTGAATATTTGTACGAGAAAATAGAGCAGTTGACGGTGGACAGGGCTTTGGAGATATTAAAAGAAGTATTGGCTGAACATGATGACGATCCTAATTTTCCTTATGAAGACTATGAACATATCCAACAACTTGTGAAGGGCTACGAACAAAACCATGATATCAATAATAAAGACTGGGAGTTTGATCTAAAGTTGTACGCAGGTTTAAACGAATACCATTCCCCTTATCCTGAAGTTCGTGCTGTTACATCTCCTTTTGACGACCCAGACGTCCCTTGTGAAACCATACGTGCCTATATCATGGGGATTTTCTGGTGTTTAGTTGGGACTGGTATTAATGAATTCTTCTCGAGAAGACAACCTTCCATTTACATTTCTGCTTCAGTGTGTCAAATGTTAATGTATCCTTGTGGATTAGCCTTTCAATACATTTTACCTGATTGGGGGTTCACTTTGTTCGGTAAGAGACATTCATTAAACCCTGGTCCTTGGACTTACAAAGAACAAATGTTTGCTACTGTTATGTTTGATATTGCTATTGGTGGTATGTACGTAGGCTACAACTTCTACGTTGAAAAATTGGATGTGTTCTACGGTAACACTTGGGTCACTATCGGATACCAAATCTTGATTTCGTTAGCAACTCAAATGTTCGGTTTTGGGTTTGCTGGTATGCTTAGAAAGATTGTCATCTTACCAGTTCGAGCTGTATGGCCCACTATATTGCCCACTTTGGCATTGAATAGAGCCCTTTTGAAGAGGGAAAAAAAGGAAAATATCAACGGTTGGACAATCACTCGTTATAAACTTTTCTTCATTGTTTTTGCTTGTTCGTTTTTATACATGTGGGTTCCGGATTACTTATTCCAAGCCTTATCATACTTCAACTGGATGACTTGGATTAAACCTGATAACTTTAATTTAGCCATGGTTACTGGATCAGTTTCTGGTCTTGGTTTAAACCCAATTACTTCTTGGGATTGGAATATCATTGGTTATTGGTTACCTTTAGCATTTCCATTCTATACCTACATGAACATGATGATTGGTATGTTCATTGGTTTCTTCGCTATTCTTGGTATGTACTACAGCAACTACAAATGGACTGCATATCTTCCAATCAATGATAATGACATCTTCACTAACACTGGTGATTACTATCAGGTTCAAAATGTTCTTACTAATGGTAAACTTGACAATGACAAATATAAAGAGTACGGTCCACCATACCTTTCAGCTGGTAGTTTATTAGTGTATGGGGCCAACTCTGCTCTTTATACATTTATGATTCCTTACGTTTTCTTCACTGAACGTAAAGGTCTTTGGAAATCCTTTAAGTCTTTAAAAGATTCCTTACTTAAACTTAATGGTTCTGACAACTCCCATTTCAAAGATCCACACTCAAGAATGATGAACCGCTATAAAGATGTTCCAGAATGGTGTTTCTTGGTTATCATGTTGTTTGCTCTTGTATTTGCAATTGTTTGTGTTAAGGTTTATCCAGCTAACACTCCAGTATGGGGAATCTTCTTAGTTCTTGCTATCAATTGTGTGCTTGTGATCCCTTTGTGTTTGATTTATGCTGTCACAGGTTACTACTTCACCCTAGAAGTATTGATTGAGTTGATTATCGGTTATGCTATCCCAGGTAATGGTGATGCTTTGATGTTCTTAAAAGCCTTAGGTTTCAATATCACTGGTCAAGCACAACAGTATGTCTATGATCAAAAAATGGCACATTATGCCAAAGTCCCACCGAGATCAGTATTCCGTGGCCAATTGTTCGGTACTATTTTCCAAATCATTGCTTCCTTAGGTGTTATCAATTGGCAAATTTCTAATGTTAAGGACCTTTGTACTGAAGACCAAGCTAATAATTTCAGTTGTCCAAGTGAAACCTCATACTACTCCTCATCAGTATTCTGGGGGGTTATTGGACCTAAAAAAGTCTTCAACAAACTTTACCCAATCTTACCATGGTGCTTCCTTATTGGTTTCCTTCTTTCTATCGTTTGTCTTGTGGTCAAGAAGTACTTTAGAAGACAAACTCAATGGTTCCAACCAGCTGTCATAATTGGTGGTTTCTTCAATTATGCTCCATACAACTTAGGTTACTTCATTCCTGGTCTTTATGTTTGTTTTGCATTTAACCATTATATTAAGAAGAGGTTCCAAGCGTGGTGGGAAAAGTATACTTATATCTTCTCGTCCGCTCTTGATGCTGGGGTTGCATTCGGAGGTATTATCATTTTCTTTGCAGTTCAATATCACGAAAAGGATATTACCTGGTGGGGAAACTCAGTGTCTTATGCAGGTGTTGATGGTGGTGCTGGTCAAATCAGTTTGAAAGACCCAACCACTGCTCCAGATGGTTATTTTGGGATCAGGGCTGAAGATTTTTAGATTATTGTTTGGTTGATGTGTTGTAGTAATAGATATTTTAATGGATCTGTGCATCTCTACATTACTTGAAGGATCAGAATGGCTCTATGCGGTAATACTTAAAGCTACTAAACTGCTAATGCTGCAGTTTTGTGGATTTTTAGCTTATGTCAGTGCTATGTTCTACAGTAATGATGTGGTAAGTGAACTATGCTTAGTAAACCCCTTTTATCAGAATACCCTTAAACTACAGTAAGGATTGACAGTATAGAGATCAAGATACAGATACAGGTAAAACCTGCGTAAACCTGTGTCTAAGTTCCCTCTATAACTGTCGTCTAACCTCACCTTATCTCACCTTATCAAATTCCTACGGAAGCGGACCTTCCGCATTCCGCACTACGGCCAAAATGCTTATCTTATCAGTCACATATAAATAATAGACCATACCATGATCTAACCCATCAACTAAGATGAGTTACCCATTAACAATTGCTAAAGAATATCCTGCTGAATTTGATGCCGACAAAAACGCTGGCACTAAATTCGATTTCAAAAGAGATTTAATTGGTTATGGTGAAGAAGGTTTAGACTGTCAATGGCCCAATAAGGCCAAAATTGCCGTTTCTTTCGTTTTGAATTACGAAGAAGGTGGTGAAAGAAGTTTGAAATATGGTGACGATACTACTGAGTTCACCTTATACACTAGTTCCAAGCCAGGTCCATTTCCTAATAGAGCCTATGAAGCTGAGAGTGAATATGATTATGGCTCAAGAGTTGGGGTTTGGAGACTTTTGAAATTATTCAAAAAACACAGTAACAAGATTACTGCATATGCTGTTGGTAGAGCTTTTGAAGCTAATGAAACTGTTGCTAAAGCATTCGTTAGAGATGGTCATGAAATCGCATCTCATGCTTATAGATGGATTCCTTATGAAGATGTTGAACCTGAGGCTGAAAAGTCTTATATCTTAAGACAATTACAAGCCTTGGAAAATACTACTGGCCAAAAAGCTCCTGGTTGGTATATGGGGAGATTAAGTCCTCAAAGTATTGGATTAATCACAGAAACTTATAAAGAGTTAGGTAAAGAATTACCATATATAAGTGATTACTATGGTGATGATGTTCCAGTTTGGGTCGATGTTCCTGCCGAAAAACACTTACCTGATGAAGAGAAGAAAGGATTATTATTTGTTCCTTATTCTTTTGATTGTAATGATTATAGATTCTTAAACACTAATGGGTTTAGAGCTGCTGAAGCATTTTATGAACACATCAAAAATGCCTTTGATACTTTGTATGAAGAAGGTGGTAAGATGATGACTATTGGTCTTCACTGTAGAGTCATCGGAAGACCTGGTTACTTCCAAGCCTTAAAGAGATTTGTTGAATATGTTAATCAACATGAAGACGTTTGGGTATGTTCTAGATCTGATATTGCTAGTCACTTTAAATCTAAGTACCCTTATAAACCAAAGAATTAGGCAAGTTTTAAAGCTTCAGATAATATACATTCTATTCACTGTTCTTTTATTCTATTCACTTTTATTTTACTCACATTATTCACTCTTGTGGACGGTGTCGCTACATTGTCCAACCTTTGGGCTTATCACCTTCTAGACCCTCGAAGATCTGATCCCAGAAATCTTCATTGAACGATTTAGGCTCATTAGTGAACTCTTCAGGTAATGGTTGTGATGTGACTTTGTCAAGTAACGTGTCAAACAAATCTCTATAGGTTCGTGCTTCTATCCATCTTTCTGAAAAAATATACAACATGCTTGAGCAAGCTCTTATTCCCTGATGAATGCTGACCTTTTCTGTTTGAGCTTTATGCTTCAAGCAAAACACCAATGTAACCCCTGCTAGGAACACAGTATGAAGAGCCACTATACTGAACTCTAGTATTGACGCATTATAAAGATTCTTATAATTTATGCAGATACTTCCAGCTGATATGTTCACTTGTTCAAGCAAGTTCTGTCTATCATTTCCAGACCGTTTCATTATAATGGGAATGAGCAAAAGTAACTTGGCTCTATGGTACAGTAGCTCGAAGAAATCATAGCTTTCTTTACCTTTTAAGACAGCTTCGAACTCTTGTTTTGGTGGTAGTTCAGCCAACCATTTGTCAAGATCTCTGGTAATGGTGGTGAGGTTGTCACCCGTAGGAATTGACTCGTTGACTGAATATAGTAAAAGGTGAACTCTACTCTCAATTAATCGAATTTTGGACGTTGTTATCATGGAAGTGAAACATGAAATAGGTTGTGGTATACTTGGACCATTTTCTTGACTTAATTGTAGCTGATATAAAACTGCAAAGTCATACTCAGTTGGATTATCACTTATATCAATACTTGCTGGATACGGTATATCAATGAACGTATCGAAGTACACAAAAGGTCTACCAAGTGACAAAGATAATAATTTGTCATGGTTGTAGGCGGACCAGAATAATCTTTTCCTAAGTTCATACTGCCAGCATGTTTCTAGTGTTATTGGTTGTTTTTTATGGTATCCATATTGAACTAACTTTCTCATAGCTAGACCTGTCAATTCCCAAGATGATACGTAGAACGATAAATGATAACTCCTCATTATGAACAATGCAATCAATAAGCAGCTCTGAATTTGTCTCGTAGGATTCATCTGAGAGTTTACCAACTCTTTGAGAGCTCTTCTGAAGTATAACTCTGGTGGAGGATAAGAAGTTACTTTCAAGAGTTCCGTCAACCTACACCCAATTCCCAATGCCATATTATAACAGAACCTTTCCCAAGAATTTCTTTCCACCAAGGGTCTTTGTAAGGTTTTTTTGAACCATATATGGTCTAGTAGGTAACATCTGTTATGAGCCAAGCTAAAGAATTTATCCAAAAACCCTTCTTCCAATTTGGAATTCACCTTATGAAAAGTATCATCAAATGACGTGTCCATTATTATATGGGATGGCAAATCATCAGTAATTTCAGTACCCAATAAGTTCCTTCTTATGGCTTTAACAATGGATATAACTGCAAATGTGCCTATATACTCTTCTTGTTCGGATGTTCCCCTATAAATGATTTTATTTAGAATGTCAGCAAAAGTTGATTCAGAAAGGAAACTATCGTCATCATGGTGCTTCACTACTTGGCTGTGGACTAAGTCTAGCTGACCCTGGGCCAATTCTAGCTGTGTTTGCAAATGATGGTTATGTTCCGATAACGCTTCGATCTTGAGTTGTAAGTCTCTTACTTTACTATCAGCATTTAATCTTCCATCGAACTCACAGTCCACTTGGGCCTTGAAGCAATTCGAACACGGGTTCTTTCCATCACACTTCCTCTTCTTAGCCTTACATCTGTTACAAGCTACCAACGCTCTATGCTTCTTTCGCTGTAGCTCCATTTAGGATTTTGAGATCTCGATTTCCATAGATAAGAGATTCGTCGGTAGATCCACGATTTCGGAAATAGTTCCACACTCGTTTATTGATAGTCTACATAAGGCGATAAGATAAGACTTAATACAGCTTCCAATCAAAATTCGATTCCCATGCATACGCCGCACGATAAACGTTCAATTCATCAAAATGTTTACCAATGATTTGTAACCCGACTGGCAACTTAATCTCAGAATTATCAATGGCTGGTAAGAATCCTATTGGTAGAGATAAGGCAGGATGGCCAGTGATATTGAAGATCCCAGTATTAGCATTCAACCCAATTGTATTCTTGATCAATTCTAAAGGAGTGCCATCTCTTATTCCATGGGGTGGTGCAACCATTGGAGTTGTAGGAGTAACTAACACATCAACTGATTGTAAAGCTTTATTATATTCATCTCTTGCTTTGAAACTCAAGTTGATACATTTAGCGTATAAGCTTGGATACTTCTCAATCATATATAAACCATTGATGATCCCGTTTTTGACAGGAGGGGGTGTTTTATCGAAAGAGTCTTGAGTCCATGGTAAAACATGGTCGAAATGCTTGGAAGGCTTGATTATACGACGACCGCTCTGAAGTCCTAACTTTCTTAAAGCACCGGCTTGTCTTTGTCCTACGGCCCAAATCTCTGGGGCATATTGATGATAAGGAATGGAGATCTCAATAACTTCTGCTCCTAATTCTTCAAATTTCTTAACTGTCTCTAAGAACTTATTCTTCATTGATTCTGTCATTGCTGGAACTTCTAAAGCTTCTTTCAAGATTCCTATCTTCATACCTTTGATTGAAGATTTTTCTGTTAGTTCTTTGTACTTTGGGATATCATTTGGAGCTGCATCTTGTCTATCATCAAATCCATCTTTACCAGCCATTACTTCAAGTAATAAACAATTATCCAAAACAGTTTTGGTCATTGGCCCGACATGATCGATATTGGTCTCTAATGAGCCTATACCAGTATATGGGACCAAACCAAAGGTGGGTTTGAATCCAACAATTCCACAATGAGCCGAAGGTACTCTAATAGAACCACCTTGATCACATCCAATTGATAAATCGACTTCTCCACTGCCAACTAAGTATCCGCTACCACTTGAAGATCCACCAGCAGAATATCCATCATGGTAAGGGTTTTCAACATTTCCAGTACTGGCGGTGTTTGATGAAGTGCTTGAACTTTGGTTCTCACATGTTGCCAAACCTACCATTTTAGCACCAGCTTTTAAAACCCTAGTCAACACTGTAGCGTCAGCCTCTGGTACGTAAGGTTCATGAGCATCAGTTCCAAATATTTGTGGTACGTTTGCTACATCAATACAATCTTTTAAGCAAATGGTTCTGCCTGCTAACGGTCTATAAGATTCTGATTCTGGATGCTTATCTTCAATAGTTACTTTATAAGCCCATGCGCCTTTGGGATTCTCCTTTGATGATAATAAATGAATATCCTTCCTTTCAAATCTTTCCAAATCAGTTGGTTGTAAATAATCGTCCATAGCCATAATTTTTTGAGCTGAGCTGTCTAAAGCACAAAGCATAGTATAATAGTCTTCTACTTCATGATCTCTTAATTTTAAACCAAGCTTTAAAGGTTGAGCATGTAAGTCATCTAAAGTAACTTTTGTGGTTGACTTATCGAAATCTAAACTTGGAATTGACATTTTGTTCTGTTGTTTCTGTAGACGGTATGGTATCTGTCCACTGCTGGCGTTTTATAAATCTCACTAGCCGCATCGTATCTTATCAGTAGATCTCAGTTGCGGATGTTCCATTGACAATTCCGCTGTGCGGTAATAGCACGTCATAGTTTAAAAAGGTTGAAAACATTCCTAATGATATGAATCATTAATGACAGTCCTTGAAGATCAGTCACAGAAGCTTCCTAAGAATGTTTTGTATGTGACGCTATTGTGCTTGACGGCTTCATTGTTTGTGTCATTCTTTGACCAGACTGCTGTTACTACATCCATACCTGCAATAGCAGAGTCTTTGAAAGATTCAAGTGTCATCAATAGTTGGACAGGTACTGCTTACTTGATTGCCAACACCAACTTCCAATTGCAGTTTGGAAGAGTCTCTGACATCTTCGGAAGGAAACAGGTGTTTGTAGGATCGATAGTGTGTCTATTACTAGGTAACCTTATTAGTGGGTTTTCTAAGAGTTCTACCATGCTTTTCATCTTTAGAGCTTTGGCAGGGATAGGTGGTGGTGGTATTCAATGCTTGGTTATGATAACATTTTCAGATCTTTTGACTACGAGAGAAAGAGGGAAGTATTTTGGTTTTGTAGCGATTTCAACTACTTTAGGTAATGGATTAGGTCCTGTTATTGGTGGGTTATTAACAGAAAAGGCAACTTGGAAATGGTCATTTTGGGTCACTTGTCCAGTTGCAGTGGTATGTATGTGTTTGGTTCTTTTCTTCGTACCTTTAAAGCCAGTGAAAGGATCTTTCAAGACTAAAATAAAACAATTGGATTGGCCAGGGTTCTTCACTTCTGTTATTGGTACAGTGTTCATTTTAATTGCAATTTCTGGTGGAGGTGAAACATGGTCTTGGAAAAGTCCTCAAGTCATTGCCCTTTTAGTAATAGGAGTGGTTTCAACAGGTATCTTTCTTTATGTTGAGAGTTCATGGGCAACAATCCCAATGATCCCTTTGTACCTATTCAAGAACGTCCATAGACTGCTCCTTTTTTCAATGTGCTTCTTTATGGGATGGGCATATTTCGTAGACATTTACTATTATCCTTTATACCTTCAAAACGTAAGAGGTTGGTCTCCAATTATGAGTGGAGTATTACAATTACCAGCGACGTGTACTGGTAGTATAGTTGGTGTCGGTGTAGGGTTTTTAAATTCTAAAAATGGTAATTATGTAGCATGCTTATACGTTGGTGGAGGTTTATGGTGTCTAGGAGTAGGCTTAAAGATTTTATTCGGTTTACATTCAAATGTTGGTTTGTTAATAGGTGCAAATTTAGTTCAAGGTATTGGAATAGCCTTTACATTTCAACCAACTTTATTGGCATTGTTATCTCATTCTAATTCAGAAGACAGAGCTGTAGTAACTGGTTTGAGAAACTTCTTCCGTTGTTTCGGAGGAGCTGTGGGTTTAGTGATATCTGGAATAATCTTTAACAACGTTTTTAAGAGCAGACTCAGACGTATATTTGAAGAAGACGTGGTAAATGAAATCATATCCAACCCACAAAAATTGAAATCATACAATAGTCAAGCTATTGAGTATTATCTTGAATCTTATAGAGACATTATGATTTGTTTGACAGTACTATCAGGGATAATGTTCTTGGTATCTTTGATAATAAAGAACAATAATGCTGAGGAAGTGGTGGCTAAAGAATCTGAAGAAACAGAGTCTACTATTAGCATACATAATGAAATTAAGACATGAGTAAGTAGCTATATATATGACAATCTATCTAAGTATTTTTTGGGACTCTATATTCTAACATATTCTATAAGTATAATGTTGTACGACTTAAGCAAAAACATAATCAGTATATCCCTTTGCCTTTAAAGGTGTATAAAATGTTTCTCTGTCGTATGGTGCTAAAGGAATGCCTTCCTTGAGTCTTTTTGGTAAATCCGGATTACTAATAAAGTACCTTCCAAAAGCAATACCATCTAAAGAAATATCGTCAAAATTATGGATGTTTTCATCATTCCAACAACCAGACGCTAACAAAGGAGTATCAGGTAAAATAGCTTTGAAAGGATCAACACTACTGATCATTAATTCTCTATTGCCTTCTGTATCTGCAAATCTCTTTTCAACAATATGCACATAAGCCAATTCTCTTTTTTCTAACTCTTTACATACATAAGTGAAGTGTTTAATAGGTTCAGAATCATTTGCTTCAAGGTTACTATTCCATGGACTGATACGGAATCCGACTTTGCCTTTTCCAATTTTTGCAACCACTGCATCCAAAACCCTTAAAGGATATTTGGACCTATTCTCGATAGATCCACCATATTCATCAGTTCTTTGGTTAATGTTGTCTTGGAAAAATTCATCAAGTAAGTAACCATTAGCTCCATGAACTTCGACACCATCAAACCCAGCTTTAATAGCATTTTCAGCCGCATTTACAAAGTCATTGAGAATAGTTTCCATATCTTGTTCATCCATTTGTTTTGGAACATGGGAACCTGGAGTAGAAAGGGCAATTGGATAACTTGAGATAGCTTCTGTGTTACCAGTATTTTCAACGTTAGCACCCCTTCCATGATCGAACAATTGACAGAAAATGATTCCACCTTTTTTATGAACTCTATCAGTAACCTTCTTCCATCCTTCAACAGATTCTGCAGTATCAAGTCTAGGAGTGTGATAAGCAACAATTGAACCTGAAACAGTTGTTCCTTCAGTGATTAACAACCCACCTTTAGAAGCTCTTTGTTCATAGTACTCTTGCATCAATTCTCCAGGAATACTATCTGGAGCTCTAAATCTGGTCAAAGGTGCCAAGATCACTCTATGATCTAATTGATAATCTCCAATTTTTAATGGTGTAAAAAGTTTTTCAGATCCCATACTGACTTTTGTCTGTTTCAAATTTATTCATTCAGTGATTTTCAGGTACATTTTATAAGATGACTGCTTACTAATATGAGATTGTTCTCATTGATGTGGCTACATTTCCGAAGTACAAATTCTTTCGGCTTTCAAATGTTTAAGCCGTACCCGTTAAATAAATTCTGATTTTGGCTTACTAATGCTTCCGCCGCTAACCTATTTGAGCCCCTCGCTGAAATTACTAAGGTTAGTAAATCGTATTGGCATTGTGTTAGGACTTCATCAGCCTCGTGTTAGTATGATACCATGATTGGTTGTTTTACATTATTGGTTGCCATTTAGATCCTATTACGGTGGGCTTCTTAACTATAACAAGGAAAACAATTAAAGTTTGTACCTGGAGATCCTTCTACGATCAGCTACTACGATCAGCTACTACGATCCCTGCTCTCTTTTCTACTGCGAGGTTCTATAATGACTCATGCATTTACGACGAAAACATAACTTATCCATACAGATAGCCTTCATATTTTACCTAATCAACGGATACGATGCTTACAAATTCAAATACCAAAATGGAAGAATCTTTGAGTAACAAATTGTTTTTGTGTTTAAATTTGTGGTGGGTTTGTGAATATCACAATAATCGAAAAAAGAGTCGGTAAAAGCAAAATATTTCCGAGAAACTGAATACAACTATAATTAAGTCTAGTACAACTAACTAAGCAAGAGGATAATCTACATAACCTTCTGATATCAATGGTGTATAAAATGTGGTTCTATCGTAAGATGTTAAGGAAGTCTTATCCCTAAGCTTCTTTGGCAAATCTGGATTACTTATGAAATAACGCCCAAACACTAATCCGTCCAAGTTAATGTTGTCAAAATTATGAATGTTGTCACTATTCCATCCCCCAGCTGATAACAAAGGTGTAGTTGGCAAACAATCCTTTAAAGAGTCAACACTGCTCACCAATATTTGTGTTGAGAGTTCAGACGATTTAGCTCCATCGTTCTCTCTACCTCCATTAGCATCAGATCTGGCTTCAACTACGTGGACAAAAGCCAATTTCCTCTTTTCAAGTTGTTGACAAAAGAAGCTGAAATGCTCTAATGGGTTAGAGTCATGTGCATCTTGAAAGACGTCCCATGGACTAATTCTATAGCCAACTTTTCCACTGCCAACTCGTTTAACGATTTCATCTAAAACTCTTAATGGGAATTTGGATCTATTTTCAATTGATCCACCGTATTCATCAGTTCTTTGGTTGATATTGTCTTCCAAAAACTGATCAAGTAAATAACCATTGGCACCATGAATTTCAACTCCATCAAACCCAGCTTTGATGGCATTTTCAGCGGCATTAGCAAAATCATTAATAACACGTTCCATATCGTCTTCATTCATGGGACGTGGGATACTGTAGTTCTCGCCAGGAATTGGTACTGAAGAACTGGAAATAACTTCAGTAGCGCCAGAATTCGCTTCAGTCGCAGCTCTACCATAATGATTCAATTGACAAAAGATTATTCCACTTTTCTTATGAACTCTTTCAACAACTTTCTTCCACCCATCGACTGATTCTTTGGTATCGATTCGAGGAGCATTGAATATGAGAGGTGAAGTTGAAATTGACGTACTCTCAGCAATAATCAATCCTCCTTTTGAAGCTCTTTGTTCATAGTACTCTTGCATCAATTCTCCTGGTATACTATTCGGAGCTCTATATCTTGTTAATGGAGCCATAATGACTCTATGTTCTAATTGATAATCTCCAATCTTTAACGGGGTAAATAGTTTGGTTGATTCCATTTTTTTCTTTGACTCAATTTGACTCCCTTTTGACTCACTTTCGACTAAATGGTTTAATCAGCACTTCTTATATTAAATCTAGCGTCTTCACAGGTCGATTTCTCACTAAATCTCTTTGCCTCGGTGTTCCAGAGCAAAATACGATATCTGGGACAGTACTCTAGGGTTGACAATATCACAAATGGAACGGTTGTCTGTTATCTTGAAATAAAACCACCGATAGATGTGATATCTTATGAGACTTAAATCAGGCAACAATCAGACGTTTCATGTACAACGGTCAATCTGCAAAGGCTAACCTTATCGCGGGCGGAAGTTCCACTGTTAATTCCGCAATGCAAAGATAAGAGATTTGTCGCGATAATAACAATATAAAATACAGCACAAGAATGTTAAAATCATTAGCCTTACCGTCCACAAATGGAAACTTTAAAGAAATTCGATCACTTCATTTCTATTAGGGATGAAAGTGAAAAAGATCCTGAACTTATTAGAGCTAATGAAGATCTAAAACCTAGTCCTGTTGAAGATAGAACATGGAAAATGTATAACTATGTACTCATATGGTTTCAAAGTGCATTCAATATCAATGAATTCAATACTGGTGCAAGTTTAATTTCTTCTACTGGTTTACCTTATAGAGAAGTTATCGGTGCTTCGATTATTGGTATATTATTATCATGTTTCTTCACAATATTAAATGCTAGAGTTGGGTCTTCTTATCATATTGGTTACCCTGCCTATTCAAGAGCTGTTTTTGGTACGAGATTATTTTATTTCTTTGTGTTCGTAAGATTATTTATTGCTGAAATTTGGAATGGGGTACAATCCTATTATGGTAGTCGAGTTTTAAGTGTATGCTTAAGGTGTATATTTGGATATAAGTGGGAAAACCTTAAAAATCAATTACCTGCTAGTGCTCAGATTACTACTCAAGGTATGGTTGCATTTTTCTTATACTGGTTATTTCAAATGCCTTTAATGTTTGTGCACCCACGTCAAATTCGTATTTTCTTTACAGTTAAAGCATTTACTATGCCAATAGCTATGACTGGTTTATTTATTTTCTGTATGATAAGAGGTCATGGTGTAGGAAACTGGGATGTCGGTGCTGATACAAAGCTTACAACTTCAAAAGGTATTGCATGGATGTCAGTCATAAATACCATTTTTGGTACTTTATCTCCAATGATTATCAATCAACCAGATATCGCCCGTTATGCTAAGAGAAAGCAAGATACTTTAATTCCTCAAGCTATTGGGTTCATTCCTGCTAAAATTGTTGTTTTATTGTTCGGTATGGCAAGTACTGCTGCTATTCATAGAGCCTATGGTACAACTTATTGGAACATGTGGGATTTATTCAATGGAATCTTAGATCACCAATGGGGTCCTGGTGCAAGAACTGGTATATTTCTTTGTTCATTTGCATTTATGATTGGAACTGCTGGTACAAATATTTTTGCCAATTCCATTCCATTTGCAGTTGATCTTTCAGGTTTACTCCCAAAATATTTGAATATTCTCAGAGCTCAGATTTTATCTGGAATTTTAATTTGGGCTATTGTTCCATGGAAGTTCTTAGCAAATGCTAAACAATTTCTTATATTCTTAGGATCTTATTCTATTTTCGTTGGTCCATTATTAGGATGTCTTTTAGCTGATTACTTTGTACTTAGAAGAGGTAACCTTCATGTTCCTTCTTTATATACTGTATCACCCGATGGAGTTTATTATTATTATAAAGGGTTCAATCTTTGGGGTTTAGCAGCTTGGTGTTTAGGTCCAATAATTGCAATTCCTGGTTTATATAGAGCTTATCATCCAGACAAGTTATCCCAAGTTGCTTCTAACATTTATAGTTGTGGTTGGTTATACACCTTTTTGGCTGGATTTTTCTTTCACTGTGCATTTGGATTTTATTTCAAACCCAAATTGTATCCTGATCATCATGCAGATACTCCTAAAACTTGGGAATTTATGACTGAGACAGACGGGTTTTTCGAAGACGATACAAGTATAAATGGAGTAGGATATCCCGGACAAATTGAGTATTCTTCTGAAAGAAGTGAAGATGATAGTAACATAGAAGAGAAGTTGAAAGTTATGACAAGTATTAAATCCACTGGTGGTTTAATAATGTGATTTTATGTATATGTAGGTTAATTTTTATAGTGAATGTGATAGAGTAAATTTTGAATTCTTGTTCTTTTCTTGGGTATATTATGTGTAGGTGTTAGGATTCCAAAAATTACTTTGGATACGAGTCTCCGCTTGTACAGATTAGAGTCCCAATTAAGACTGTTCTCATACCAGTTGGGTAATCCCGAACGGTGCCAGAATCCGCGTCCCGCGTCGGACAAAAATATTCCCGTCTATAGACGTATATAGCAAACAAATGTTAATAAACCAAGATGTGGACTAAATAACTCCGGTTACATTTACTCTGGTAATGGTATAAATAATTAGAGGTTTTCTCAGATTCAAAACGCTATAAATTTTTTTAACTATACAAAATGTCAAAAGTCCCAATACCACAAAAAGGTTATGGATCAATGAGTTTAACTTGGGTACCAAACCCTAAACCAATTTCCGAATCGGTTGAAATATTGAAGTACATTCATGAAAAGCATGGTGTTAATCTTTTTAATGGTGGGGGTCTTTACCAAACTAATTCAGACATTAGTAACTTGAAACTATTTGCTGAATTTTTCAGAGCCGTTCCTAACAAAGATGCCGTTTTAGCTTACAAAGTTGGGATTGATCCACAAACCTATGTTCCAACTAGTGCTCCAGAATTTCTTGATCAAGAAATCAGAACTATCAATAAAGCTTTCGAAGGAGTAGAGGTCAAGCCCAAATTGATCACTGTCATTGGAAGAATTGATGAAACCATTCCAATAGAGGACACTGTCAAGTATTTGTATGAAAATCATGTTAAGAAAGGTACTATTGACGGTATTGGTATTAGTGAATGTGGTGCTGAAACAGTTATTGCCGCTGCTAGTGTAGCTCCAATTTCAGTATTAGAACTCGAGTTTTCGATGGTTTATCGTCACATCATTGATTTAGGTATCTTAAAAGCTGCTAGTGAATTTGAGATTCCCATCATTTGTTATTCGCCTCTTGCCAAAGGTTTATTAACTGAAGCTGCTTTCAAACCGGGCTTTACTAACTTCTCATCTGGTGATGCTAGGACCTTATTTGCTTTTGATAGATTTCAACCGGAACATTTCGACAAGAATTTAGCCTTACTTAAAACCTTAGCTGATTGGGCTCACTCTAAAGGCACTACTTTGGAGAAGTTAGCTTTAGGTTATATATTTGCTGTCTCTGGGGCTGAAGATTTTAAAGGTATTCCAAAAGTTACCCAATTAGTTCCGATTTCAA